>QOCX01000220.1:117810-138992 GCA_005959815.1 Sarcophaga bullata
CTTAATCGGAATATTATTTACTATATACACAGAATAAAAACCACATATACATATATATGCATATATGTGGTGGAAATTGAATAATTTCCAAAAGAACGACCGAAAAACGATTAAATGTGCGACCAACACTTATACAGCGAATTGTGTTGGAATTAGTAAATGGATTATGGCAAGAAGATAACAAAAAGGAGCGTTTAAAGGCTACATTGTAGAAGATATAAAAAACTTTTATAAGGAGATTGATTTACTTATGAACATGCCTGGTATTTAGTAATCTCCTAGTCCCAGAATAGTAATCCATGTGATCTATGAAAATGAGGAGTACAACTACAGCCATAGCAGTCTACCTTACTGCTAGTAATCAGCACTTATGCACTCTTCTGTAAACGATCGAGTAGCATTACGCAGAATTTCCCATCCAATACATATGATAGTTGCAAAATGCATGACAGTGTTTTTTTTTAAATCAAATATAGATGAGGTCAAAGCTCAAAGTGCAACTTTAAGCAATTTCAGGAAACCCTCGTAATTGCAAACGACAATGGTCGCATAGGAACCGATGTAGAAGGGAACTTTGCATTAACTCTGAATTGGTATGATGAAACCACTGCATAAACAGTATCGTATCGATACCTGAGGATATTGAATATAAATTGACAACATAGGCTGATGGCAATAACATCTAGATGCACAACCCTTCTCCTATGGAATGAGCATAATGGTAGCAGATCAATTAAAGGGCAAGCTCAACGCAAGAATGGGCAAATTCGTCATCTCTAGATATCTGACAAAACAATTTTCCACCATACTTGGAGAATACTGGTACGATATGAAGCGCTAAATAGATATTCTCCTTAGAACCAACACTGTTGTATCGTTTGGTTCAGAAGACTTGTAGATGTTAAGACGCTTTCGAATTCCATCAGTGACTGTTTTCTGCCAAGTAAAAATTGCCCATAGACGACTAGGCCATAAGTTTATTGAATATTCCTTACGTTCAAACAACCTTCTCATTCCAATTCCTAATTGTTTTTTCTCAGAATCTAATAGCGATTATACTTGATATGCCAGTTCTATTATATATAAATGTACTAATGTATACGTATCCGTTTATCGTTTCGGTATCCATAGTATCGCATTATAAATAAAATATTTGATTGGTAACCCAATTAGTTACGTTGTATATTTCATAAAATCATATATTCCTTATCAAAACAATAGAAAATTTCAGAAAAAATTAAATTTTAAATTTAAAACAGTTTTCCGTTTACAAAAAATAGAAGAAGTAAAACACCAATATGCCACAAAGAGATCGAGAGCCACATAAGTTAGATGAATTTGGTTTTATCGACTATAAAAAGCCATTAAAAAAACAACAACAAGACATGAGAACCTCAACCTATTTGGGACATAAAATAATGAGCGACGTTATGCTGGGTAATAAAATACAAGCCACCTTCAAAGAGACTCGGCCGTATCAAGAAGATTTGGTTTTGGCAAAGCATAGAACCAGTGATTATAAAGCCAACTTTGTTTGCAAGGTACGTAAGCATGTGCAACACGAAAAGAAATCCAAAATCGGAAATAATATGTAACTATGAAATCTTTCAGTTTGGCAATCCAGATGAAATTCGTAATGTGGCATTAGATAGAAAAATTCAGTTTATGAAACCCTACTATGATTGTAATCTAAAGTTTCTTAAACGTCCCATGCGACCGGCTAGCAGTGTTACACATTCGGATTTTCTTTGGCGACCAGAACCTCCCATTACAATGCCAGAGACGCCTCAAATGCCTAAGGCCGTTAAAAGCACTGCCATCACTATAGACCGTAATAAACCTGGTTATACGAAATTTTTAGATGCCTCAGCCACTACCTCACGTTTAGATTACTGCTATCGGTCGCCCAAAGACATAATGAATGGTGTTGGTGCCCAGGATAATATAACATTTTGGAATTGGAAAGAATACGAACGCAGTACGAAAAAAGTATTTCGCGATAAAGATGTTCAACTATGCGATAAATTACCAACGAATGAATGCCTCAAAAGGCGTTGTGAATTTCGCAGTGGCGTCAAACATGTGCCCAATTCGGGACTTATCACTGAGGTACGCGAAAATTATTTGCCACCAAATGATCGTGGTATTGAATACGATACAACACACATAAGGAATGCCTTGACTTATGTAGAAACTGATCCCATTAAAGGTAAAATTACAGAATATGGGGTTATAGGTTCAAGGGAACGTACGAACAAATTTGTTTAAATAAAACTACTGGATTTAGATGAATAAAATTAAAATGCATTTTAATTTGAAACGCTGAACTTGATTTAAATATACTCTGACCTTAAGTAAATTAGATATAACAATTGATTAATTTAAAATTGATAGTTGATTATTGAGAAGAGATTAAATGACAGGCGAGATATATGTAAGTACATATGTATACTGTGTAATAAAAGTCTATATTTATATAAGCCTATAGCATTACTTAGCATAGTTACTATGATCTTATTCAGACCTCATAGAATCCCCCGTAAATATTGGTGAAAAACTAGAACAAGCGACTTTCACAAGCATCCATTATTGCGAATTTTTTACCAACAAAATTATTTTGCATAAACAAGCATAGGCGGATGCACTTGACCACTGAAGGAAATAAGGTGAATACATAAGCATGGTCTAACCAAGCATCCACAGCTCGGGGCAAAATTGGAAAATTTACTCTATGCAACTTATATTATGGTATTAAGATTAAAAAACTCGGAGAAACTCAAAAAAATTATATTTTGGACGTTTTTACTACAGACTTCTTGATCTGCTCTTTGTTTACACCGTTTCTGAAATGTTTTATTTGTATGGAAAAAGACGGAAATCCCAATTTTTCCTACTTATTTAGCAAATTGTTGTTAACGTTATTTTAAATTAGAAAAAAATATAATCTATAGCATCGTAGCCTTGACTTTTATTCCGCCAAAAGTTTTATTGCACGCTCCCTTATGATATTTTGTATGCGATCATTTGAAAGTATTTTTCAAGTATTTTTTTTTTAATTAAAAACATTAAATTAATTATTATTCGCAAACGCATTTAAATTATACAGAAAGAATATGATCAGTTAATAGAAGACACAAATAATTGAAGCCATTGTCGTAGACATTATTTACATGCATCATAATACGATCGAATGAATGCATGAATCATTCTTTCTTTCATTCATTCACTAACGAGGAGTAGTAGTAGTCGTAGTTGATTTTTGTTTATTGTGTCTCCACCTCGGCTAAATGAGACAATGTGGTAACAGTTTACTCATATCTTGATAAGCCATATAGATAAGTTCTAATATAATGCTATGCATTACATATGTATGTATTTGTTTTGTTATTGTAGGAGTACATTTATTCACTCACCATCTCATCTCATTTATGTACGTTATATTTTCAAATTCAATTACTCTCTACTCTGTTTATGATCAAATAGAAATTTTCAAATAGGAAAATATTAATTGAAATTTTACAGAGAATAGTAAGTGAATAAGTGATAAACAGTCTAGATAAAACTCATTGAATTGTTTTTCAGTTTATTAGAGAACTTCGTAGCATGAAGTCACATTAGCGTTAAGTTATTTCGAAAGCGAATTCGAATAAAAAAAATACTCAATATTTTCTAATCGGAATTGAAAGACTTCTCACTCTCTCTTTCTTTCTCTCTCTCTCTCACACCTTAATTTACGCGATAAGAAAGAGAAAATCAAAATATCAATCAATATTAAAGGTGAGGGCCACCTAAAAAGAGTTAAAAATATTTAAAGAGAACCAAAGAATTCGTTTTAAAACGGTTTTGCAATAAAAAGTGTGTTAAGCATAATTTTATATTTCCAACAGATAGCTTAAATAATGCACTGAGTACTAGGATGCTCCGACTAATTTTATTCTCATGTACTACTCGAAATAGAGATTGAATGAGGTTTATTAACTGAACTAAAGAACGCTTTTAGAATTCAGTTCGGACCATATTATTTCGTGCGAATATATATCGGATGTTTACGTAGCTTTGGTGAGAACCCTTCCCAATAGATATCGTTATCTGACATTACTATTATATTTATTGTAGACGTTATCCTTTGTGGGTATGATCCTCTGTAGAAATGTTGAAAGAGGCAATAAAACCTTTTAATTTTTTAAATTCATAAAATCATTAATTTTTTCAAAGATTAAATACTAACCATTAGGAAAGTTTATTTTCCTTTAATCGGTTCTATAAATATTCAGCTAATAATTCCATAGGAGAAGAATTCTAATAGAAGAAAAACAATTTCATTTAATCGGACATACCCAACCCCTTAGATCTCTGTTTGTATGTTCAGGTGTGTTTTTTTGTTACTGTTTACTGTCTCTTATTTCTTTTCTGTTGTACAAATATTACAAATACGCACGCACACTATCAAATAATATGCGCTTGAGTCAACAGATAACTTGTTTTTAAACGTGTTTCATTGTGGCTGAATGATTTCAGTAGTTAAACGTGTTTACCAGACGAATGCAACAACAAGACCGCGTTTGTTAGCCAGTCAACAACTTTTGTGGTTTGTTTTGATTTTATGATTTACAAGACAACAACAATAAAAATATAGACGCCTAAACTAAAACTAAAATACAACAAAAAAAACTGTAATAAGTGTAGTGTAGTGGTAGTAAAACTGTATTTACTAGAAAGAAAAAGTGAAAATTGCTAGCAAAACAAAATCAAATAAATAAACAAACAAAATAAATAAAAGAAATGAAAACAATTTTGTAACCGTTAAGAGAATAACACAGCAAAACATATTAACAGTTGCATCTCATCTTATAGATAAATTTTATGTAAATCGTCATATAAACAACAACAATCACATTTCGAGTGAACAAAACTGTACTATAACGCCCTATAATAACAACGTATTGGTCAAAAGAACAGCAAATATATTGCGGTCATGTCATATGGAGCAGAACGTGCTTTAGCCTATTTCTATCCATTAGTTATAGGCTCCTCGGTTATATGCTGCATAACATCGGCAGTAGCCTGGACCCATTGGCGTTACGTGTTAAATGCCTGTCCCGACACTAATTGCGGTTGTTATCTGCACGCTAAGTCCACCTACTACTCGTTTCAAGGCGGACCCATAGCCTATTGTTATTATGCCACGTACGGTTTACTCTTACCCCTTCTATTTTGTGTCGTTTTGGGCATATATCATGTGTATCGTGTGTGTATGGGCACTGCCAAGAGGAAGTCAGGAACTACAACAATTAGACAGAGGTCAGTATTTGTAGCTGAATTCAAAGTGATATTTAATTAATGCCAACACATTTTCAGTTTTTTTGTTTTAGTTTTTGTATGCAGCTGATATACTAATGAAATGAGTTTTGTTTTTGTTTTTGTTTTAAAATTTATTTTATTTTTCTATTTTTTTTTTTTGTTCTCCAAAATAGGGCTAAAGGTTAAATAACGTTAAACATGTTCAACCGAATGAAAATTTTAAATTAATTTTGGAAACAAATATGAATCATTTTTAAATTTTAAATTGTACGCTGTACATCTCGATAACTGCTTAAAGGGTGTAATGAAAAATAATCCATTATGTTTGCATATAATTGAAAACTATTTATCATATACTTTTATCGTATAAAAAACCAGCACAATAGAATTTCATTAATTTTTTATTGAACAACGTTCTAGGCAATTTTGGCCTGCTGCAATGAATCACCAGTTTACTTTACTCTTAACGTTGTCGTAAGGGCGCCACTTTTTATCCTCAGTCTACATCTGCTTTAGATCAATTTTTATTTCCAGCCTAATCAAGTGCCTACAAACGTAGCCATTTATCTTCTCAATAATCGAAACAATACTTATATTGATGATTTTTATTTGAAAACATTTTCGGATTAAAATCGCCAGAATTTAATTGAGCATAAAACCTGCTACATCATCGGTTGATGAGAATATTGAAGTCTACTCAGGTTTAATACGTTGATACCCTTAATTATGTCAATTCTCCCACTATATCCTACAATCACTTTTTGTATAGCCTTTAGCTTCAACTCTATATCTCACATGTCTGTTCAGTTTTAGAAATAAAAAAAACAGTCACAGTAGAATAATTCCGATGTAAATAAGAACTGAGGCATAGTTACTATAGTTTTTGACTAAAAAAAAAAACTTAATATTTTAAACTTTTTTCCCTAACCTTTATTGCAGATCTTTTAATTATTTTATTTTTTTTTCTAGATCCGGTGATGTTGTCGTTGTAACTACTGAGTCTGAGTTAACCGATAATGGCATATCACCCTACTATTGGTTACCTACAAGTATTATTGCCTGTTTTATGGCTGTCTATACTCTAATATACGCTTCTATTTTCACCGATGGTTTTGCAGACACCTGTAAAGAGTACCGTGAGGCGGTATTAAAGGAAATACAAGGTGTTGGTAATATAGTACCCGTCATCAAAAGTCGTCTTTCATGCTCGGCAATTTTCGATTTTATGGATTATCTAGTACAGAGTTCTTCGTATGAAAGACGTAAATATGGACACATCAATAGTTCGTTATGCTTTCATTTAACATTGATTTTTGCCTGGTTTGCAGTATTTGGCTGGATTGTTATAGCCATCGTAAATATAGTACAAACAAAACGAACAAAACCCGCCCGAGTTTAAAGATCTTTTATGATTATAAATATACAAATATATACACACTTTATAATGCCATGTTATATACATAAATATACAATCAATATATAATATAATTGACAAAAATTCAAAATACTGTTTGTCTTTACTAAGGCTAGGTAAAATATGGCAGACAGGACCAGAGTAAATGTCTGTTCTATCATTCAAATAATCTCAATGTTGTATTCTTACAAAATTAGTAAACAAAACTCATTCGTGCCCAAAACAATTAAATGTAAATCCTGATATCAATTGAAAGCTAGTTTGCATTATATTATGTATACATAATACGGTTTTAATTTTTAAATTTATATCGCCTCAAATTAGAATTAAATTTATATAAAACAACCGTTATGTTTTAAAAAGAATTTCTATTTGTGTCGGCCTGTATTTATTGCTGACCAGCTGATCGTAAATATGAACATGTGTGTGTGTTTCTCGTTGTAGGTGTTTACTAGAGTTTGCTTTTTACTTTAAGAAATTCTTATTAAATGGTGTTAAGTTTACCGAATACTCTGTGGTTAAGATAGTATAGCTAAAACACAATGTCTCATCCAATACAAATAGTATCGAAGCCTCGTAAATATCCCTTTAAGAATATGCACTTGGAGGACTACTCAATATTGGACACAATAGAGGGACGTTTTGACTGTCCGCGTTGTCAACGTTCAAGAAAACTCTTTTGCTACAGTTGCTACATACCGGTGGGGAATTTGGACACAATTATACCGAAAGTAAACATACCTGTAAAGATAGACATCATTAAACATAAAAAGGAAATCGATGGCAAAAGTACGGCCGTACACGCTGCTATCTTGGCTCCCGGTCATGTGAATATCTATACATATCCGGACATGCCCGATTACTCCCAAGAAGAGAATGTGGTATTAATATTTCCCAGTGCGACAAGTGTTACAGTGGCAGAGCTTTTCAAGCGTAATGTAAGGCTAAGTAAGGAAAATAATTTTGGTTTTCCCAAAGGTCACAATATTGGAACTCTGTTAAAGAGACGAGTAGAAGAAATTGTGGGAGAAGATCTAATACAACAGACAGAGCTTACAGAACAATATACGTATGATAATTTGCCAATAAAAAAGGCGGTATTTATAGACAGTACTTGGAATCAAAGTAGAGGCATATATAAAGATGAAAGAGTAAAAAGTCTCAAGCCTATTATTTTACAAAACCGATGTTCGCAATTTTGGCGCCATCAAAAGGGAAGTCCTCGTTGGTATTTATCCACCATAGAAGCCATACACCAATTCCTGCTCGAGGTGCATGTCAATGCTTGGGGCTTAAATAGCCATTATGAAGGCCTGGAAAATTTAGAACTTGACGACGGTTTTTACAAAACTACACCTATAATCGAAAGCCCGCGCGACAATTATGAATCAGAGGCTCCTTATAATGGGCAATATGATAACTTAATGTACTTTTTTGCCAATATGTATGACTTAATTCACAAATACTATGACCATAACGAATTGATATCATACCGTAGACCAATTTGAAACTAATAAATTAATTTAAAAGTTCTTAATTTTATTTTATACCATGTTTCTTTTGAAATTCGGGGAATGTTAAGCCTAAATGAATACAAAATTATTTCTTTTTCTTTTGTTTACTCTCCTCCTGCTGAACGCTAGCACCTTCTGAAGAGGGTTCTGGTCGTGGCTTTTGCCAGTTCAAGGGATGGCGTCTAAACATAGGCCATGGTGGTATGGTTAACTAATAAAATATGAAATCAATATTTTATTTTATAACAAAAGAATTGCAAAAAGGCTTACCAAAGAGGCGAGTACAAAACCGGCACCCAAAATATAAACAGTTTGTGAGAATTGCTGTATGATGGCACCCCAAATAAGGCCAACAATGCCGAATAAAGTGATAATGAAACGGGAATATTTTTCAGCCTTATGTTGGCCAACGAAATCCTAAAAACAGAAAACAATTTACCTACGCTGATGTATACGATGTTATAATAAAATATTTACCATATGGGTTTGTATATTCAACATTTTACAATAAAATTATTTTTCTTGCAAATATTTCTCAGATAAACACGTCTACAATATACAAGCTGTCAAATAATGGCTCTTCTTCTTATTCTTTTGAAATAGCGGCATGAACGATGAGTGGATAACATTGTTAAAATTTTTATTAGCGTTACCCCGTAGTGACAGTGGGACAGTTAACCTACATTCAAGGAATGAAAAGCATTAAAATTATTTGCAGGTATTGAATTCAATATTTAGGCCAGAACGCGTTTCTATATATTTTAACCCCGTTTTAATTCACCCTAAAAAAGTAATCAATATTTCAGCATATATAGTGAAAATTGTATTCGTGAAGGTTCCTAACAATAAAAAAAAACTTACGGCATAAAAAATAAGAATTAGAAATCTCTGATCTCTCGAATAATAAATATACTTCAAGAAATATTGCAAGCATATTTTTTCCATAGATTTCTCATATATTTATATATGAACTTGTTTTACTAATATGACAAGATGAATTATTTAAGCATTTAAAAAAAGAATAGATTATTGAAAATTAAATTTATTTATTTCTAATAAATTATACAGATTTATGACTTCGATATGAATGAAATTTCTTACTATTACTAATGCCATAAATTCTATTAAATAATTTTAAATAATTTATTTATTGACTTTGCATTAGGCCAAATTCAAAATACAATATCTTTGCTCTTAATATATATATTTAAGTTATATTTTTTAGATTCTCTATATATATTTATGTATATATAAAGCAATTTTTAACATTTACTTTTTTCATTTAAAAATAATCATGATTTAGTTTCTTAAAAGTAGAGATTAATTTTAAAAGTGTAATATTAATTATAAAGGAAGAAAATATATAATATATAAATGAATATATTGAAAATACGATGACTGTAACATCACATAAAAAACAAATAAAAATATATTTTACTACTCAATAAACAAGGAAAGTTCGAATTAGCTACACATCTTAATCATCGTCAGTTAATTCCAAGAATTGAGTACAAACGTCGCGGCTACATTCACCCTTGCTATTGAAGAGAAATTTGTAATAATGCCCATCAGCACATATTGCTAAAATATCATATAAAAATTAATAAATACGAAACGACTTTAATCTATCATTTTCTATACAAACCTATAACTGAATTAGGATCCGAACCAAATGCACAAATGCATGGTGGTTCTTTGGGTATAGAAAATTTAACAAAACTCCACTGACTTGAAAAATATTTGGGTACTATTGGTAAGCTTGATTCTTTGGCTTTGTTGTCATCCAAATTAAATACGTGTATAGTACCATGATCTGATGAAACTACCAACATGGTAGATGTGTGATTAAAGTTTATACAATAAATAGTCGCCTGATTGCTGCCACGTCTTAGTTCATTTACTTTTTTGCCCGTTTCGGTATCAAAGATGCGTATTAAAGTACCCTTTTCGCTGGCTGTAGCCAAACGTGTACCCTGTAGATTGAATGCGATGCAACAAATGTTAGCTTCATGTGCAACCACCTCAAGTGGGGCACGTTCGGTGTTTCCTAAATCAACAATCTACATGGAATTGAAATAAGAAATTATTAAAAAAAAAACTTATTTCTTTTATTCAAAATTATATAATCCAAATATTTTTCTTCCTTCAAGGACTGAATAAATAGAAACAGAGCTTTACTCTGGCTGTATACTTAATACGAATCCATAAATTACAAGTAATTGACTTCATTTTAAGGAATTTTTAAACTCTAAACAGAAATCCATAATTTTTTGGTGGCTTGGAAAAGATAAGATTTTACATCACAAAATCTACGTGACAGTTTGTAATTACTTGATGTAGTATTGTTTGGCACTGACTATATCAAATCCGTTTATTTAAATTTTATGCTCTTTTTTAATATTTTAAAATAACTTAAAGAAAAGCAAAATGTTTTCTTCAAACACAAAACTTGCTCAGAGTTTTAGTTTGATCAGTGTAAGGTTAATGTTTCAAACTAATTTGAAATTCAAATAAAATAATTTAAAGTTCAAGTCAAACATTTTTGATCTTTTAAAATTCTACGAAACACTTTAAAATGGAAAGCTTTAAAATTGATTTGAATTATTCAAGCACTCTTGTACATTGATTGCAACAGTTTTTTGACGTTTAGTGAAGCAAGACGCTTACAATTAAAATACTTGCTAGTTAGTATGATTCATTGTTTGTACAACAAAAATTCAAATTCGTTAACTAACGAACAGTGTATATGAGAAATTTAAGGCAGAAGTCTTATCAACTGAAAAAAAGTTTACTTTCACTTACCTGAACATGTCCAGTACGTCGAGCTGGGAATGCCAGCAAACTTTTATTGCTATGAGGACATAAAACGCACAGACCATGGGGATTTGCATTAGTTTCAAAAACATGCAGTTGCCTTGGCTGCTGGGTAAAAGTGAATACCTTAATGAAGCCGGAAAACACGACAACAATGCGATCACGCCTTAAGCGAACAGAGTTAACCGGTTGATTAAAATCTAGAGAAATGGCTGGAGCTTTTTTTAAATCATCCCAAATGATAAGTTTATTTGGGGGGTACAAAGGACGTATGCCGCCGCCAACCACGGCTAAATAATTGCAACGGAATAACATCTCCACATAGCTAAGGCCACCCTCAGGATAATATTGACGTTCCTTTTCCTTTAAAGGATCACTGTTAAATACACGAAAACCTGAATCTGTGGCACAGGCAAAACAGCCTTAAATAAATTATAAAATTTATTTTATTAATTTAAAGTTAAAATAGGTATCGTAAAATAAACAAACCTTGATCTTGATTAAATCCCACATACAATAAACCATTGCCGTACGGATTGTGATCCACCAAATTCATGGTGTTTGACTTTTTTAATGTTAGCGTCACTTCACTTCACTTCAGTTCAATTTGTGTTTCTTTCTACTTTTTTGGCGTGACGATTGTAGTTTCGTGATAAACTGTGATTTTGTTTATCGATTTTGAGAAGAAACCTAAAATTTTTACAAATTATATACATCCTATTTGTTTACCACTGAAAGGTGCATCTTAACGAACATACTTACAATCTATTCTATATAGATATATAATGATTAAGATCTTTTGCGATTAACTTTGCTGAGAAAACACTTTTTAATCAGTTCAATGAAAAATGTATATTTATTTTTTCTATTTGTGCCTCTTCTTTTGTTATGTTGTGTTATAGAGTTGCCTGTCACAAGAAAAATATCGGATAATTTTCCGAGATGTCATTATGCGTTTATGCGATTATTTATGATGCCAGATGTAAAAATGCATACACAGGGATTTTTTAATGAGGGAACTTTTTATTATCAATTATTAAAATATTAATATAGATTTACTCATTTACTGCAAAATGTTAACAAATTTTTAACATTCCATTAAATTTTGACAGTATGTAGCTTCATGCAGCTGAAGCTACATACACATATGTATAGAGTCCAAATCAAGATACATATTTATACTATTTAAGAACTCTATACATATGTCTGACAATCCAATTTGATTTTGTAGAAATAGAAATCTTTAGACCTAATCTAATTTACCGATTAAGATAGCGTATATGTGAATATTAAGAATTCCTAAAAATTTAAATTTATTTTCCTACGATGATCGAAATCCAACCGTACAAATTAAATTTTTAGTGAAGATTGGCAACATTATTATTCCCAAAACGAATTCCGCAATATTACCAATGCTTATTATTACTATTGTCAATCACTTATTTGTGAATTTCAAAACATAAACAAACATGAGCACGGATAACAACGTTTCATCAACAACAAAAAACACAGGCAATGGAGATGATCTGGTGAATTCGTCCAATGTAACGGACAATGATGAAAGACCATCATGTAAATTTGGAAAGCAGTGTAACAGGTACACATGTTGAAAAAATATTGTAATTGTAAATGAAAAAAACTGTTGATTTAGAAAAAATCCACAGCATCGGGAAGATATGGCTCACCCGGGGGATAAGGATTATATTGTCCCAGATATGCCCGAACCTAAGGAGAATGCACCCGAATGTCAATTTGGCAGAAAGTGCTACAGACTTAATCCAGAACATTTTCGTAATTTTAGTCATCCCCGAAAAAGTGAGTAATAGTAGTAATTTAAGAATTTCACAATGTTTGTGTCTATAATTAAAATTTGTTTGATTTATTTTTAGTTAATATACAAAATAACTACAGAAAATATGTGTTGAAAAAACCCGATAAAAGACGAAATAGCGATAGTGATTTCGATTATGACTGCAGTGAAGATCCTTTTGCAGATGATTCTGGTTCTGACTATAATCCTAAAGAAGATGAATGAATTTGTAGAAATATTGTAATTTATTCTTTTATTATTTATAAATATTTAAGTGCAAATAAATTTAATAAAATCCTTCATCGATGTCATCTCCTGGTTTATTATCGAAGGCAGCTCCCCACTTTGCAGCTTCACCACCACGCACCTTGACATTGTAACAAACATTTTCTGCTTTTAATACACTCTGGTGCATAGTGTAAATTTTTCGCGATAGCTCACGTAGTCTGTGTACATTGAGACTAATGTAACTACAAAAAAAAAATAAGATGTATTCATATTGAAAAAATGTGGCAATTAAATTCAAAGAAGTAAAGCCTGCCAGTTAAATATTCGAATAATTATGTGCCATCGTTGAAATCTATTGTTTATTATTGAAACAATTTCACAATAAAATATATTACAGTCTGTTTTGTTTACACAATACAAATGAGTGGTTGATGTGCGAAAAGTTGAATATAATGACTTATTTAAATTGACGTATGACCATATTCTTTTGGACCAGAATGTGAGGTAAAATTTTATAAACGTTAATGTAAATTCTAATGTAATGCTCTAATGTAGTAACACCTTTTAGCTGATTTGTTTTAGCCAGTTTAGTAAACAAATATTCCAAACATGAATGTTAAGCTACATATATTGGTGTATAATATAAAATTAAGTGACACTTAGAATTGTAATACTTACCCCGTATAAAATTGCTGTAGAACTTTACAATTGGTTAAGCAAGTGTCAGTTTCTCCACTTCCTAAGGAATTAATGCAGCGGCGCATTAATTCGCCTGTAAGATCTGCAACACCAAGGATGTATTCCGAAGGATCCACAAAAAAGGAAAATTCTTTTACTACCTCCTCTTCGCTTTCATCGTCCGGATTTATCTTAACTTTTTCAACTTCGGCGTATTTCATACAGTTTTGTAAAGCTACCCAGTCAGAAATGGATTTCACATCTTTATTGTCATTATTATCAGCATATTTCATATACTCCATAAATGTATAGGCTTCTATGAATTCTTGAAGACCAGGAGAGAAGGCCCAACGATAATGATATATATCCTGTCCAATTAGTTCCTTGGCTACTGCTTTGAAATTTATTTCCATTAATTTTTCTAAACGTTGTTGGGCTTCTTGTAATACCTTCTCCTTATTTCCTTTGCGGGAATCAATAGAATGTAAAAGAAATATAATACGCTTCGACTCAATGGTTATATCCCGGCTTAGTTTAACAATACGCTCATAGCGGTCATGTTTGTCATCCAATTCGCTAGCATACGATTGGAAGGCTTTTAAGACAGGATTATTTTCATCGATTGCAGGTTTTTCTTTTGTCTTTTGTTGTTTTCGATTATTATGACGATATCCGGAATGGTTAGGCATTTTGTTTATATACTTTACTCAGATAAATCTAATTTTAATTACAATATTTTGATTTACTTTTTATGCTTGCGAGCGAAAACCAAACCAAGAAGAATAAGAAAGTGCCGGTTTAACTAAAAAAAATTAAATATAGTGATGCCAGATTTTAATAATTTGCGTATAGTTCGTAGGATACTGAGAAATCGAATTATTCACCAAGAATACATTTAAGACACAAAATTTAATTAAAGAAGTTTAATTTCACGTTGACTGGCGCAACTATTTATTTTAATTTGGCCAAAATTAGCCGCTTGTTAGCAATTTACAGTTTTTGTTATTTATTACAATATTGAATTATAATACTATTCTAATTCTTATCATATATTATATATTTTATCCCAAAATAAATACTTTACGTTTTAAAATAACGCCACAGCTTGATGGTTACTTTTTAACGGTTTCTATAATGATTTCTAGTAATCCTGGCAACACTTTTTAATCAAAACAAAAACAGCTGCCCCCTGTGAAAATGCCAAGTAGCCAAAAGAGTAATTGTAATTAAATAGAGTTTAATTTTAGTAGAATAATATCATTTTTACAAAAAATATGTTGGAACATAAATTAAGCAGTGCAGTGGATGTTAAAAGTGAAAAATTATGCTTTGATAAAAATGAATTCTTAAAGGTAACAAGTGACAGGTTCATGGAAATTGAATTAGATTTGTAAAATTTTTTTCTTTTTAGGCAAATTTTTCTGTAGATGAATTTTTGTATAAAAATCGTAATGTATCCAGTTTGGAGTTGCTGCGCGACAATTTGGGCTTGTATTTAAAAAGCCTGAGGGCTTCAATGATCGATCTTATAAATGAAGACTATGCAGATTTTGTCAGTCTTTCGGCAAATTTAGTGGGCTTAGATCAGTCCATTGATACCATACAAAAGCCATTAGAGCAATTTCGTGATGAAATTGCAGGCATACAAACAATGATTGATGAGAATGTTGAAGAAATCAATAGCAAACTAGAAACAAAACGTAAATTAAGAGAACTCAAACGGAATTTGCAGAGTTTGAAAAATGTCTATGAAACCAAACAAAAATTAGACGATCTGCTGGCTAACAAATTGAGTGGTGATCATATAAAAGCCGTAGATTTGGAAAGGGCCGCTTTAGAATTGGTACAACTGAAATTTAATGAGAAATTTTGCACAGAATATTTGGACGAAGAAAGACAAAATGGCATAAGAAAACTGGAAAGTGCTGTACAACAAAAGCTGCGTGAGCTATTTAATGAAGCTTTGAAGTCAAGCAATTCAACTTCCACCGAGCTATTGGAACGTTGCCTACGTATTTATATCACTCTCGACGCGTGTTCTATAGCTGAAGCTGCATTCAAAGAAGACATTGTTGCTCCTTATATGGTTGACATCATATCAGAGCATAGTTTACAAAAAACTCCACAGGGCTTGGCTGGTATATATAGCAAAGTTTTAAATTTTATTTCCTTACACATGACCGATTTGCTAAGGCTCACGCAGTATACAGACAAATTAAAAGGTTTTAATTTTTTAATTCAAAGTTTTTGGTCAGATGTTGAAATGCGTCTGGAAACTCATATGTCTTCAATATTTGCACCGGGCAATTCAGAAGTTTTCTATGCAAAATATAAATGCACCAGAGATTTTTTAAGTAAAATCGAAGAGATTTTAGTAACTGAAGAAAAAATTAATGCCTTCAGGCAGCATAAACAAACAAAAAGTTTCCAAGCAAGATGGAATTTGCCAGTATATTTCCAAATATGTTTTCAGGTAAACGTAATACACAATTTTCAATTTTTCTAACCAATTTGGTTTAAGTAAGGTAAAAACTTTAAAACTATTTTTGCAGGAAATTGCTGGTCAGTTTGAGGCCATTTTAGAGCCAGTCTTAGCAGAAGACAGTTTAAATAGCTCTTCGGAACATTATGAGCTCAAACCTTTTACGCGTGCCCAATTAGGGATCACGCGTTGCTGGTCAGAAGGTGTTTATTTGCCGGAAGTATTTCCGAAATTCTATAAACTCCACGTACAAATTGTATTACGACTATCACACTGGATTAGCGATGCCTTAACATTAATCAACAACAAGAGTGGCTTAAATTCCCTACAGAACAAGAAAACCTATTTACTGGTAGCCTTACACTCAGACATAAGCAAATTTCTATCAGTTTTTCCTCAACAGCAAGAATTAGTGTTAAAGAGTCTCAGTACCTCCATAGTTCAACAAAAACCCCAGCAACTGATAGTTGTAAAAGACTCAGTAGGAAAATCATTTGACGATTTAAATCAAACTCTAAGCACACACCTCAATAAAATACAGCAATCATTAATAGACAGCTTAATATTGGATTGTGGTGTAGAAAATATTAAACAAGTTAATGATTTGCCACGTTTATATCGTAAAACGAATCGTGATGTGCCCACTCGATGTTCTTCATACGTAGACCAGATGCTTAAACCGTTGAAATCCTTTAAGGTGGAATATGAGAGCAAACTTGGCAAAGAAGTTGTTACAAAGGTGTTCGAGTGCGTTTTAACTAAAGTAACATCCGAGTATGTATTTTTCTACATCTATACCTTACAGTCGAGATATTGAACTACTTTAACTAAATTTTTTTTATTTTTAGTTATTTAAAAGCTGTTAATGAAGTTTTAACTTCAGTGCAAAAAACTGAAGAATCTCTAAGACGTTTGAGAAACCTTAAGGGCAGTAGTTCTTCGTCTGCTTTAGCCTCTCAGGCCATTAGCTCAGCTACAACCATGTCCGATGACGATAAAATACGTTTACAGTTACGTGTAGATGTTTCAACTTGGACTAGTGAACTATCTAAACTTGAGTTTATGCCTGCCGATATAGATAAATTGCTAGAGTTGAACTCTACCGTAGAAGAAAGTATTAAAGGCAAATAAATTGTTTGTTTATTATCAATGATATTAGTTTTTAAGTTTGCAATATGTATATTATATATAAAATTATAATTAAATGTACACAACGACTTCATCTATCCTACAAAATTTAATAAAAATCAACATTATAAGTGGATATTTTCTTTTAGCACATACATCTTTTGAAATTCTTAGAAGTCTAACACGGGCGTTAGCTTATGTGTTTCCTAATTTTTGTCACGTGAGCTACATTGTCGTTTCGGCACCGTTCTTAACCGTTAGTAATTCGCGAGAGTGCAACGCAATACATTACTGCGTTTAGTTTTTAGGGCATTCCATCAGGACATCGGTTACGTTATAGTTGATCTTTCCACAACTTAATCTATTTATCTATTTATGTTTCAAATTAATTTATAGCCTCTTATGATATTAACCTATGCAGTAATAACCTATTAAACTCATACACCATTTTAAACAACCATTATGAAATTTTTGTTGATAGTCCTTCCTTTTACAATAATGGTTTGAAAACAAAACACTGAAAAACTTGTGCCGTTTATGACATATAGCTCATCTGTAGACTTATATGTAAAACCACAGATTTATGAAAATAAGCGGCAATCATACTTTAAGTAAACATAAGCCACAGCAAAATTTAAATTGACTTCCGTTAACCATAGCGCCATTGTAAACTGTCTTCTGCGGTAAACAACTTGATTTTTAACAATAAAAATTTAATTCGTAAAAGTTGTATGTTAATTTCAAACACCCAGTCTAATTGATACTTGAAAATTAAATACAAAACATATTACTCAACATTAATTGTTGTTTAAATAATCTTTATTAAGGCACATTACATTATTGTTTTAACTTAAATGTATGTTAATTACTTAATAGAGCGATTGAAAAACGATATTCTTTACAAAATAAATGATGATTAACACATTTTTCTTGGCAATAATTTAATACAATTTTGTTCACAATAATTTAATATAAATGCGTAATATCCTGGTACTCATGATATTTTATCTTTATTCTTACTTCTTATTTTAACAGCTAATTGTGTATCGTATTGTTTACTTGGCCCTGTGGAGAGAAAATAGTTATTAGAATTTAAAAAAAAAACAACATATATTTGCATTTTTAAAGCAAACAGAAATTAAACAAAAAGAGTCAAATAAAAGCCAAGGCAAAAACAAATAAAAAAAAATTCGAATAATTGCTAAAAAGAAATTAATTTAAACCACAGCAGGGTTTAAGGCATACAATAATACAAATATGTTCACATATAAAAACAAAATATTGCTTTCAAGCACTATACAGTCAGCTTGCAAGTGGAATGCACTTATATATGTACAATATCAAGCAATGCCACAAGACATACAGGGAAAAAATAATCAAAAAAATATAAATAAAAACTAAGCAAACAAAAGCCATTCACATTCACTATAAACTACAAAGCAAATATTTTTAATTTACAATTTCAATTCTTCGGTGTCTGGCAATTTGGCAAAGAATGATTGTATGCGTTCCTCAGTAACGGCCTCCAAACTCTTGGGATTCCATTTAGGCTTCTGATCTTTTTCAATGAGTAGAGCACGTACACCTTCCTTGAAGTCACTATTTTCCAAATGGCGGACAACCATACGATATTCCATGTTAAGACATTGCGGCAATGACAGTTTAGAGCCCAATTCCAATTGACGGAATGTTACTTTCAATGAAGTTGGAGACATTTTATGTAAAATCTAAATAAATAAAATAAAAAATAAAAATAATTATCAATACTATATTTATATTAAACTATATAAGAACTCTTTAAACCCCATCATTATATAGGAATAAATAGAATATTAATTTTTGTTCGTCATATTTATGGCAAGCGCTGTTAAATGTATATCTTTAAAGGTAAATCATTACAAATGTGTTTCTTAAAATTGCTTTTTTAAACAATTTAAAGTTTTATTGCTAAAATTTCGTAAGACGGTGTTGGAACAAATAAGTGAAAACTCGTTACGACTATTTAGGAAAAAGTAATTACAGTACATGTGAGTGAAATAGGTTAATTTCAAATGTTAATTGAGATTTTTTCATTCGCTCAGTTAAAAAAGAATGTTTTTTGCACGAGTACAATAAATTCAAATCAAACTTGGAATTCAAAACTCTTCATCCATATTCATTCTGTCGAGAAGTCAACCATCTCAACAAAAATATTTCCCACATGTATACAGATTGTGAGGAATTATGGGGTATCAGAACAATGCTAGTCTTTGAGCGCATGGTACTTATACATTCATATTATAGTATCACCAACATGAGACATTTAACTATTGCCATCTGTAGCGAACAATCTTGTTGATTAAAAGTTCACGTCAATAAAAGTTTGTAAAAATCAATTGTGCCAGTTTGTTTTATCAATAGGACCGCAGAATTTAATTCAAAATACTACAAATTATCAAATACAACGGAATGAATGATGGATTCAATTTGACTACATTAAATAAATGTGATAGAAAAAATTAATTTATTTTTTTCCAAACATTCAAATACTTTTAGTTTTTGCTTAATTTGTATGGAAATTAAAATTACTGCAAATGTGTTTTTAAAACTATAAATCAATTTTCTTTTAAATGTAATCATTAGTTTATTTCACTTAATTTGATAATTTTTATTAGCTTTTAAATTTTTATGTGCCATTTCAAAGCAAAAGTTTATTAATTTAAAAATTTAAATGCATTCATTATATTTTCCAATTCGTTGAATGATTTTTTCTAAGTAAATAAATATAATATAAACAATAAAAAAATGCATTTCTAAATTAGAAAAGAGATTCGATCATCGCTATTATGTATTTGAATGCATTTCCAATTGAAATATATATTCCAAACTCATTCATGGATTTGTTAAAACAATTTTCTTCTAAAAATAATTATTTGGTCAAGGTCATTATTTGCTGAAGGAATTATCGCGAAACTGATAATAGATTTCAAAGTATATTTTAACGCACGATTTGCAATCTGTACAGTATAGAGAACAAAAAATTTAACAATGTGCAAAAACACAAAAACAATAAATAATATTTGCACTTTCCATTTAAGAGTTTCAATAACAATTATGCATATTTCATTTAAATTGTTTCTAAGTAAAAAAAAAAGAAATAATAATTATGTAAACAACAACACTTTAATTTGATATTTATTTTAATTGATTATATACGTACAGTTTAAAGCAAACAGAAATGTTTAATTAATTTGTTAAGTTTTGAAAGCGCAAAGCCGTCACATTTCAAGCTTAAGGAAAAGGGTTGAAAACAATCTTGACTTTCTAACGTGAACCCCAACTAATAGATAGATATGTTTTTATTATACCGAATATAATATTTACAAAGAAACTGAAATTACGTATTCTCAAGAAATAAATGCAGTCAACAATTTTATCTAAACTATATATAAAATATATATTATCTGCATTGTATTAATTAGGTACTATTTACTACACCTTATAGATTTTACAATAAAACTAACTATAATTAGGCACCATTTACAAATATTTATTTAATGTGACTACGTGATTAACATCTTGTCAAAGAAAGAAACAAATACTGTCAACATTTGTATATAAACTACATACATATGTATGCATGTGTGAGTGTACCTATAGCATAAAAGATATTTATTGTTTGAATATATAAAATATTATTAAAACTCAATCGTAAAAGCCGTTAAATGTTTATTTGTTGACTTTTTACTTTTAATTATTTATTCTTTCTAAACTGCTATTGCAACAAACCTCATTCGTTTAAACCAAAACATAAGTGTGACAATATTGAGTATA
>QOCX01000220.1:139009-199901 GCA_005959815.1 Sarcophaga bullata
TGTGTACGATATAGAAATATATCATGTTTTTAATTTATGATTTGTGTTTATTATCTAAAATATATATTATGTATGTAGATAAAGTACATATATATATATACGTATATATGCATATATATCTGTAAACACTTTCTTGTTCAAATCTAAAATGAAGTAGCAACAATTTTTCTAATAAAAAGTGATAAGTAAACAATTGATTTAGATAACGACAAAAAGAATAACAATTAGAGTTATAGTCTGCATATGTTGATTGTTTAATATTAAAAATAAAACAGTTTTCTTAAAGGCAAGAAAACAAAGCACTTGTTTACTTTAGTACGTGCTCTAAACGAAATGATTTGTTATGTTTGTTTTGAACAATTCCTTATCAAATACATAAACATTTCAGGTATTTATTTAAAAAGAAAACTTAATATACTCAATTAAGAAGTAGTAAACCTATATCATATCTTTTAAATAAAATGAAATTGGTACACAATATTTTATAAATAATAACTTTAAAGTGTTGAATCATGAAAAGAAATATTTTTGTGTTTGCTCGTTAATTAAGATGTTCGTGTAAAATTGTATACAAAAATTTATAATTTTATGTCACTTTCTTAAAAAATATGCTTTTTGTATTGCAAACATCTGCTAATATTAAATTGTTATTCTTATAATTCCTTTCCAATTATCTATTGATTTAATTCTTTGAAAGGTCTGTGCTTTCAATAGAAAGCACATGTACTTGTTATTTGTTTGCATATGTATAACACCAATCGGCTGTTATTTTCTTAGCCGGTTATTACAAAAACAAAACGCCAGCATTAATATACGTACATATATTCGCACGCTGATTGTACGAACGTGCAATATCATTTAAATATAATTAATGGAAAATTATCACTGTCGCTTTATAAGTAACATTTCAATTTCCACGTAAAGACCCCCTTGGGTTGGTTGACGATCTTATTTAAAAATTATAAAAACACTTACCTCCACTGTTTTTGTTGCCCACTCTGAGCCGTCTTTTTTGAGATTCTCAATAATTTCTTCTACGCTTTCGGCTTCAAAACATTTGTTTATTTGATCCAATTGAGGAGCCAATACAAATGGCTTGGCTGAGGGATTATTAAATTTATTTAAAACTTCTGGTACTTCTTCAGCATCAGGACAATTGAGCAGAGCTGTTTCTAGTTCAGCTATTTTAGAACTTTCACAATAATGAGTAGCAATACCGGCCTTGTAGACATCTTCACCCTTTAGACGAACACCAGTGAGACCCAAATATAGACCTAGTTTGCCGGGCAAGCGGGGTAAAAAGTATGAACCTCCCACATCGGGAAACAGACCAATTGCAGTTTCAGGCATAGCAAATAATGTGCGCTCAGTGGCAACACGGTATTTACCGTGCACGGATAAGCCTACGCCACCACCCATGGTAATGCCATCAATAAGGGCTATGTAGGGTATTGTGTAATTCCCAATCAAGGCATTTGTTGTATATTCTTCGCGGAAGAAACTCTTTGAATCTTCAGTGGGTCCTGCTTCAACAATAGCACGTACGTCACCACCGGCACAGAAAGCTTTATCGCCAGAACCTTTAATTATTACCAAAGATTTGGTGGTCTCACATTTCTTTAAATGTTTATAGATTTTGCGTACCATTTCCAAATTAATGGCATTCAAAGCTTTGGGACGATTAATTATAATCATGCCTATTAAAAGAATCTCAATTAATCATTAAAACATCCTCACAAAGAATTAACACTGCACTGTTAAACTAACCTTTGTCCGATGATTCTGTGGCTAAAAGCGAACTAGACATTTTTCGTATGGCTTGTGGGCTGACAACGGCGGGATTGCCCAATAGAGGCAAAGTACGGTGTCCAAAGGCATAAATAATACGTTGAATTGGCTGCAATACATAAAAATTTTACAATAAATATTATTCAATCACCTGTATTGCATTTTTGTTGTGTTCTTTAAATATGTAAATACATAATAAATGACCGCACCTCTTTGTTTCATTAAACTATACTTGTTGTTTGAATCAATAGTCATAGTTCTATTTAATATTCTTCAATAATTCACTTCCTTATAGGTTTTTGTATTTTAAGAAAAATTCTTTTATTACCACTTACCATATTGCACTGCGAATTCCGAAATTTCTCTCCAAGTTCAACGAGGTTGCGCAATCGAATTTCTCGAGAGAACTGAGACCGTAGAATTGCAATCATTACTTTGTCTTCTTCCATAGCAGTGGTAGTGGTAATTTAGCGTTTTTTTTTTTGCTAAATTTTCAAATGTTTATCAAACCATAATTTATTTAAAGCAGATCTTACTAAACTATAAAATATAAGTTATTTTATTGTTTTAAATTATATTTAGTGAAAAATATTAAATGAGTAAAAAAAAATAAATTAATTATTAATAATAATAAAATTTCATAAATTCATTTTGCCGTTTTAAATAATGACAATTAGAAAACTGAATTCTAAACAAAACAGAAAATAGACATTATAATATTGCCAGATAAAAATACAAAAATTCTAATAATGGCCACATTCCGAAACGCATATTATTTTAGATAACGAATAATATTTCTTGCCCTATGAGTATACGTTCAATATTGCTTTTCAATATTTTTATGCATATTGCTTAACGAAATTCAATAAAATTGTAGGCTGAAATCAATTTTTATTTTCGAGGTAAGAAACCAACAAAAACTTTTAGGGAGAGCATTTCTTAAAAGATAATAATAAAAGTTGAAACTGATTTTAAAATAAGTTATTACAAGTGCTACTGTACACCTGACTTTGAAACCGACAGTATTCCCATATATTTCAAACACATCCAGTATTTGAATAACTTTGAATTAAAAGCAAAACGAAATAAATGAATATGTAATTGTGGGATAATATATATTTAGGTATGTAACAATTTTAACTTATTAATACAAATATAAACTTAAGACTAATAAGAACCCATCGGAGCCAGTCTAATCAGCATGTATCTTTTTGTTTGCAGGCAAGGTTTTCTTCATTGCAATATTCATTGTGTCCACCGTATTATCATACTCGTTCAGTTTCTTGGCTAAAAAGTAAATTTCTGCCAAAGCTATAATCAATGCACACATGATGCCTAACAGCAAACGTAAACCAAATTCCATGTTACCAACGATAAGATTAACGCCTAAGAAGCCAAAGGCAAAGCCGGCTGCTACGGAAAATATAAACTGGAGTACTGCTATAATCTGGCTATTTATAGCTTTAACTGTAATTAAAAATAAATATTTGTTTCATTTAAAATCTTCTCGTTCAATTACTAAACTTATACTCACTTTGGTAAGCTACAGTGTCCTCGGGATAGTGTTGAAGCACAGCGTCTACATTTTTAGTCATTTTACGATATTCTAAATTCTGTTGTTCTTCACGCAGTTTCTGGCAACGTGCCTCCAAAACAGGATTTCTTTTGATAATCTCATTTTGAGGCAAAACCAACTCACATGTTTCTAGCAAATCATTTAAATATAGCTCAAGACCTTGTTCCTTACGCAATGAAGCCAAAAAATTGCTTAACCAACGCAAATCGCTTAAATATAAATACATTTCAATTGTAGATGATTTCTTCAAGTCTTTCTTCTTATTATTCTCAGTGGTATCTAATTTAACTTCTTCTTTTAATAATTCTCTTAAGAGTTTCATATTTATATCTGGCGTTTTAGTTTGTAGACTGTCTTTAATTGTCTCAACATTTGATGATAATTCTATAGATTTTGTTTTCAATAATTTAATTACACTTTCGGGTACCTCTATAAAGTGGCTTTTATTTTGTTCAAGTAGTTCAAAAAGTTCTTTGGAGACTTTCACCTTAATACGGTTGTCTTTGATTGTAGTTATGGAATCCATATTGTTTAAGTTATTTGGGTATATTCAGTTTTAATTGTAAATCGGAATATAATTCAGCAATTTCCTCTTCTTTTATGGCGAATGAGTTTTCAACACGTTGATAATTGTGTTTTATTTGGTTATCAATATCCTCCTTACGAAGGGCTCTTTCTAAACGGGTTTTCCTTATATTGTCACTAGGCTGAAAAGGAATGGAGACTTATTAAACGGAGTAAATTATAAAGCGTTGGATAGTAATAATATGCCAGTCTTCCATAGTCTGAAAATCTGATTAATAGACAAGCTCTTCAAATCTGGCATTAAATTAAAGTTAATTCATTTACAGGCTGTATGGAGTCAAGGATATCTATGAATATCGACTGAATTTACAGAAGCTTGACTGAATAATGAAACATATAAAACTAGAGTCAAGAATATAAGCAACTAAGAATGAAAATTTTTGTTATTTATGGAACCAGTTCATTGTTTTTACTAAAAAAAATGACAACGTTTCCAAAAATATGGGCCAAACTTTATTTGCTCAGCCTATATTTTTCAACGGTACACTATACCCCTTTTAAATTCTATGTTCGTTTTTTTTTTCTTACCTCTTTAGGTTTGTGCATATAATTTACTACGTCTTCAGTATTTTTCAATAGATTCTTCAATTCATTAGAAATTTCATTCAAATTAGTGGCTGCAAGTTTAATACACTTCTCAGATACTTCGTATTTTAGTGCACCGACAGTTTCCGTGACTTTAAAGAGTGACTCTATTTCAGCGTCGTTGCGTTGTGTCTCAAAGTTATTGAGAAAGGATTCAATCTCACCATTTACAAATACTCTATGATCTAATACGCGATACTGTGCGTTGTAAATATCTGCAATATATCAAGTATTATAGTCTAAATTCTTTAAAACTTTTATATTTTGGGAACTATTTGAATGAATTTACCTTTTCCAAGCTGTGTTATCATTTTTCTCTGCTTTTTCTCCAAACGTCACATGACAGTTTTAGAAACAGTGTTGCCAATTAAAATCAATGTATTGGAGAAATGGAGTCAATTGGAAAGAATGGAGCTGCAAAATAAAATTTATACATATATATAATATTTTAATTATTATTAAGTAATTGCAATTATTGCTTAATAGTTTTTGATATTCTTAAGGTCTTGACAACAAAAAAGATTTGACTTTGGCATTTTTCGAATTTTTCCTACATATGATTTTTAATTATTTTCTGTAGTAATTTGTGCTAATGTTTAGAAAGAAATAGCTTAATGCAGCAAAAGAATGGTTCTTCCATTGTACTATTACATTGTACTACTCTTAATTTCAGAACAACGAGTAGAAACAGGAAAATATTTAAATATCATTAAATCGAGGCATCACGATGAATGTTTGTTTCTTACGAATACATTAAAAAATCCAAATTTAAAACGAAATGGGTAATCCATTTTGCTTTCAATTAGGGATTCAAAACGGATGATGAGAAATTCTGCCACTCTAATTTGTTATTGTTTTCTTAACGAATGTAACTCGGAGTAGATAACTGATACTAAATTGAATGCAAAATTGCTAACTGCCTACATCATAACTATCGATTTTCTGAAATTTTGACTTTTAAAAATATTGAAGGAGAATATGGATCTTGAAATTGCAGTTTAAGAATGTATATAAAAAACGTTTATTTAAAATTATTGCCAACCAAATCACAACTATTTTGAAGTCACGGCAACCCAATGCAAATACATTTTGACAGTTCGTACGTGCATTTTATAACGGCACCAAGGAAAAAAGCATCTGGTTGAGAAAATAAAGAAACATCGCGAAATTATTGTTAATTATCTTTTCAGCAAAAAATTCCTATAAAAATAATTATTAATTTAATTGCTTAATTTATTAATTGTTAAGAATAACATGGGTGAAGAATTTAAACTGCCCAAACGTTCACGTAAACGTACACGTGAGGTAAAACGTAAGGCTCGACCTGAATTAGACAAAGAAGGTTGGACAGCGTTACACTATGCTGAACGCTTTGAACCTTTTTGTAAAGTGGAAGACAATGTGGAGCGCATCAATGAACGCAATGTTAGCTGTCAAGAATTTATTAAACTATACGAGCAACCCTACAAGCCAGTAGTAATTGAAGATTGCCAGAGGGGTTGGCAAGCCTTGGAGAAGTGGACACTACCACGTTTGGCCAAAAAGTATCGTAATCAGAAATTCAAATGTGGCGAAGACAATGAGGGTTATAGTGTCAAAATGAAAATGAAGTATTATATAGAGTACATGCAGACCACCAAGGATGATAGTCCCTTATATATATTCGATAGTAGTTTTGGTGAGCATCACCGTCGTCGGAAATTACTGGAAGATTATGTGGTGCCTCAATATTTTCGCGATGATTTATTCAAGTACTGCGGAGAAGATCGTCGCCCACCGTATCGTTGGTTTGTTATGGGCCCTGCAAGATCGGGTACTGGTATACATATAGATCCTTTGGGCACTAGTGCCTGGAATGCTTTAATTAGTGGTCACAAACGCTGGTGTCTATTTCCCACTCAAACGCCAAAGGAACTTCTAAAGGTGCCCTCAAATTTAGGAGGTAAACAAAGAGATGAAGCCATAACTTGGTTCAGCACAGTATACCCTCGTACCAAACAAATGGATTGGCCAAAAGAATATGCCCCATTAGAGATTTTGCAAAAACCCGGAGAGACTGTTTTTGTACCAGGAGGCTGGTGGCATGTTGTACTGAATTTGGATGATACAGTGGCAATTACACAGAACTTCTGCAGCCGTACTAATTTTCCCGTTGTATGGCATAAAACTGTACGAGGTCGTCCAAAATTATCACGTAAATGGTTAAGGGTATTACGTGAAAAAGAACCTGAATTGGCAAAAATTGCTGAAAATATTAACATCAATCAAAGTACGGGATTTGCCTCTGACAGTTCCAGTAACTCCAGTTCGTCTTCGTCGAGTTCGTCATCGTCGGGTAGCGATACAGAAGCTGATGGCAATAAAAGTGAAGATGATTCTTGTTCCTCTAATACGGATAGCGGTCAAGAAAGTTTGACGGCTAAAAAGAAAAAGAAAAGACGTATGGGTGGCAGTATGACAGCGAATTCATGATGGCCGCCACACTGGTGGAGGAGATGTAGTAGAGGAAGTCATTCTCATGACAACAGCCGTAAAACTAAAGCCAATTCATCAGCTAAAGATAATGAAATAAATGAGCCATTAACTCGATTTGGATACAATGAAGATGGGCCCGGAAAGCAAAACAACTGCCGTATGAAATATCTAAATTGGCGTCTACTACATTTAGGCCTTATAGAAAATAGTTAACATTTTATCACAAACAAACCATTAAACGTAAACCAATTAGCAGTTGTTAATAATAATACTAATAATTACTATTACATACATACATACGTACGCATAAATAATTATCTTGTTTTTCCAATATCCTATAAACGTTAGCATCTGCTAATTTAATTTATAATTTATTTAAGATCTTAATTTACAGACTTATTCATAGAAAGTATTTTTCGCACTTTTTTAAAAAGTTGAAAAAAGGGTTTATAAAGCAACATTTTTAATACACACAAAAGTATTTTTATGAATAAAGTCGTTAGAATCTATTTTGAAACTTCGTTCCGCTTCATATTGCAGTTTTATGAATAATTTTTTATTTTCTTTTTTATATTCGATTTTTTTTAATTACCTTGGAAGTATTTTGTTTATATTATTTTAATGATTAATATGTATAGTAGTGTTCAAACAGTCCACTAACTACTATTACTAATTTCATTTCTCTATGTGTGCTATTCTTAGAGATATTTTGTTTTGTAGCTACTTTTTTTTCTTTGTTATAGAACCTCTGTATATGATTTGACGATTAATAATAGAACAAAGTGAATTTGAACATATTAATATTTAATTATCATCATTTAACATTACGATAAACATTAATAATAAAAAACAATTTATTTAATTTTAAAACTATTGTGTTTTTATAAATGGTAAGCAAGCATTAGCCGAGATAAAGTTAGTGGTGATAATCATCCTCTATAGTCTTAAAAAGTGGTAATTGAACTCTGCTTCGAACACAAACATTCATGGGCGAATGTCCAGTAAGTGTAAACAAAATCTCCAGAAACCAGCACATTCATAGAAACCTCCAATTCTGTGTGTATGTGTAAATGTTATGCTCTCTGAAATCCACCGAGCTTACAGCAAAACTTTCCTGGCTACCAACTTGACTCCTCCCTGTGCTCTAACGAGCCGTGATTTCTCATTCATGAACTTGATTCTGTCCTAAGTGATCTAATTTTCATCAAGCTACAATAGAAATTCTTACCTCAAATGCTATTTATGCATCGATGTTATTCAATAAGCACGAACATTCTTGCTATGACAATTAAACGCGACCATTTGTATTCATTTGTCGACATTTTCGATAACTGGCCTCCCATAGATTGGTATAAAAATAATATTAGATTTTTCATTTACCTTCAATAAAGAAAGTTAATAAAATATGTTTTGTTTTTGAAGTATGCTTAGACAATATTGTTTTAAGCAATCAGATCAACACGTAAATTAATCCATTAGCGTATTGTATTCAAATGGAAAACAAAATAAAAATCACCCGATAAACGAATTTAAAAATGTTGACTAACAATTAGTAAATCAAAATAATATTCGATTTAAAAAAGGATTTTCTTTGTGTTTTTATTTTCGATAATTTCTTTTGTTTGTTTTTGTTTTGAATCAAGAATTCTTAGGATATTTTACAAGACCAAACACAAATTTAATTTTAAATAATTAAAAAGTTCTTTTTTTTTTGTTTTGTTTTGTTTAAAGAAGAAATGAGAATTGTGTATAGAATAGAAGCTAAAGAACAAAATAATCTTTATAATTATAATAATAATTAATGTTTGAAGCTAAAATGATTGTATTTAGAATTACAAACGAGAAAATTATAAAAAAAAAGCAGATCATAATGGACATCAAATCCTTAATATTATTTAGACATCACATGATTATATATAATATATATATTGTATGGAATACACAATTAATAAAGAAACGAAGAAAAAGCTTTTAAAACTTTTTTTTTTGACTTTCTTTTTTATTTAGAAGCAAATTCTTCATTCTTAATAATGGAATTTCATTTCATTTTCGTTTAAAAAATAAAAATTGCGCCTCTTTCCAAGTAAGTTACTATTATTTTTGTTTGTTTGTTTGTTTTTGTTTCTTTATTATTATTATTATTATTATCTTTATGGTTTTAATTTAAATTGTTGTTGTTTCTTGATTTGTTGATTTTTTCCATTTTTTTTTATATTAATTTAATTTTATTTTTGTGAATGAATAGTGTTGTTGTTGTTGTTGCTGTGTCATCTGTTTTCTGAGTGTATTTGTATTTTTCATTTCTGGTATGATTGAGAGAAAAAAATATAATAAAAATGATAGTAGACGGGGGGTGGGTGGAGAGGAAAACAAATGGCTGCTGCAGTTACAAATATTGTATAATGCTTCTTAATAGATGTAAAAATTATTAGACATTTTTGTTGTTATTTTAGTTGTTTTGCCACCTCGTGTAGACAGAAGATATTCAAACAACCATAAGAACTATACAACTTAATCAATATACTGCGCTAACCAACGGAAACCTTCACCATAGCCTTGTCTTTTCAGTACCGAACACATGAATACTTCCAAGGGACGACCAGGCAAATCTGAACGTGCAACTTTACCCTGCAACAAAAGCAGAAAACGAAAATAGAAATTAATATTGAAATAAAATGTCTTTTTTAAACAATTTTTTTTGGCAAACTTAATAAAAGATTTGTTGGCAAGAGAGTCTTTTAAAATGTATGTGTCTGTTACATACATTGAAATAATGCTTAGCTAAAGGTTATGATTTTAGATCTTAAGGACACAGTTTTTTTTTTTAAATTCTTGCATACTTTTGTAAAAAAAAGTTTATAGTATCAGTTTAAATAAACTAATCGTTATATAACATTTGTAGTTACCTTTCCGGTGGTTAATTGATAGAGACAGAAAACATTTCTAATTTCATCTTCGCTGGCAGCACCGGGCTTATCGATTTTGTTTCCCAAAATCAGTACAGGACAATTTGACAAGGCCTCATCTGTGAGAAGGGTATCTAATTCCAATTTACTTTCTTCAAAACGATTACGATCCCAAGCATCTATCAAGAAGACAATGGCATCTACGGCTGGGAAATAATCTTTCCACACACGACGTGCTAAAAATAGATATAAAATGATTAAAATCAATAATTTAAATTAATATATAACACAAGTAATACTTCATTTTAAATTTCAAATAAAAAAAATTTAGATCTTCAAATTATTTGGATATTTTATTTGCACATTTTCGTTTTACAGTAACGTGTCTATAAGATATTTCTGTGTCGGACTTAAGAACGAATTTCTATTTATTTTAGTTAGCGATCTCAAGAGATAGAAAGAGAAGAAAAGATTTTTTTGTAGGAAGTATCTCGTTGAATTGGGAATTTCTTTCGGGGTTTAAACTCATTGTTGGGCATTGATATTAAAGCTGCACTGATGTTTTTAATAAGATTGAGCTGCCTGAGAGATTTGGATGTATACTCTTTTAACTAATCCATCTGCTTTGCTTTGTGTCTGTCTTTTGATTTAATTCAGTTAAAAAACCAATGTCACAAGTTAATACTGAAACTAATACATACATAATTGGCCATTTACAATCCTTCAGAAATCTGCTGAGAGGAAGTCGCTTAAGAAATATTTTTTCATATTTCGTTTTTGATGTCTGACCAGGGGATTAAACCGTGGCCTTACGTCTAATAAGCCAACACACTACCTACTAGAGACTACGGCGACTTCTATTGAAGGTAATAGACGTTTTTAAAAAATGGGTTCTGTCCCTACAGACAGGAGTCAAATATATTTGCTTTGCTTTTCAATATCAATTCAAATGTATGTATGTATGTATGTACCACTTTTCTATTATTTTTCTTATATTAAAACTTATCAAAATGAATATACATTTGATAATTTTTTTTTATACATTCAGATTGGTTATTTATTATTCATCTAGACATTATGACAAACAAAAGTGCAAATTCATTTAATATACACTGTGTAAGCAATTCAAGTGTGTACTTCATTAGTTTGTTTTTCAATTGTTTTCATTGAAACAAACGAATAAAATAAATTAAAACGTAATTGAAAACAAACTTACCTTGAGAGTGACCGCCCAAATCGAATGTAGTGAAACGCATATTGCCAATGGATAATTCTTCCGATGCTTTAAGGAAAAAATATTAATATTAATTATAATATAAACGTTATAAATTTAAAATAAATTTAACAACTTACTGGGATGTAAAGTGGGAACATGTTGGGCTAATTTATCATCTTTGAGCATGTGCAATAATGTTGTTTTACCAGCATTATCCAAACCAAGGAACAATAATTTACCAGACTTTTTCCAAAGACCTATAGAAATAATAAAAATATATAAATAATAGATGAATGGTATATTTAAACCACTTTTATTATTTTTCTACAGTATGTAAGTTTAAAAATGAATTACTTGTATGGTCAAACTCTTTGTTATTATGCAAGCTTTTGAATTCCTGTTTATTAAACAAATTGTTAACGAGGAATAGCATTTGTGTGTTAATTATTTTATGTATGTTACTATTTTGCTACAAAATGCCTTAATTATGGTTTAAGAACTGTTAGTAATATAAATTCAGAAATTCATTTCAAACAATTCCGATTTATTTTTTTTTGGGCTTAGCGGTGGCATATACACGTACAATATCTACAAATTGTTTGTTTACTCTTCCAGGGCTTGATATTTATAGTTCTAAGAATCTTTTGATGATTAATATTTTAAATAAAAGATAAACTATTCTGTTTTATCAGTTTATCAAAAGACTTAAATGTAAACAAATTTATAAAACACATGTTTGAAGAAGTTTTTAAATAGCAATGCGATATGCGAGTTAAGAATGTTTAATCAAAACCATAAAACAAAAACTGGTATTTTAAAATAACAGCAATTAAAAAATTACCAAACTAGACTTAGAAAATATCGACCTTCTTTCTAAATACATATCATGTCGTGTGATTTCTTTGTTGTCTTATAATAGCTAATGTAATCGAATGTTATTTTCCTTGTTTAAAGTAAAACATTGTTTCTTGTTTCAATTAATACTTCTGCTGTTAGTACATATTGCTTACATTAAAGCTGTTATAGAAAAAGGTGGTTCTCTATCGTCAAATTAATTAATATTTAGTACTCTAAACAATTATTTTTCTTTATAAAGAACTTTTCAATGACTTGAAAGTGTGCAAAAACATTAATTTTTTGCTCCTTCATTTAAGGTAATAGGAAAATAGGGAAATATTCTTTCCGGGAGAAGAAATATATTCACCGAATTGTAATCATACCTCATCACTGCGTAGTATAAACACATCTATTCTTTATGCATGGACTTAATATAGCCTGTTTAATTCTAAAACTTGTTCCCGTTTTATAGACAAATTCTTATATATTCTCTATAGATGCATTTTTATTTTTTGCAATAGTCGGAATAAAGTAGTCTTAGAAGATTCTACTAAATATAAAAGATCTAAGCTTCGTAGGTGGAATGCTGAATCTCTTAAACCCGTCCGAAGTGCAGCTCAATTTAGGTTACAAGCGTTTTTTTTTGACGAAATCTAAGTCTATGGTTTACTTGAAATATAGCATTTGACTGATTAAACGATACTCATTATTTTATCGGCAATTAGCCCTTTGGTGCAAAAAATCTAGAAGGAAATACCGGAAATCAATACTATCCGTGAATGATTGTTATACCAACCGTGTAAATATTTCGTTAATAAATGGAAAACTATAAAACTTTGCTTTTCTAAAACACCGATTTGATGGCATTTTTATAAGGCAAGGTTATTGAAAATAAATTTTAAAAATTCACGGATTTTTTTCCTACTTTATATAATATAGATAGTTTAGAAATGATTCTGAATATTAGTAGTCTCTATCAATATAGTAAATAATAGAAATAATTCTAAATACCAACAAGATATATTGTGCTTTCATGGATTATATTAAAATAAGACTACCGGTTGGCTTTGAATAGAAAATATTTTTCTATTTTTTTTTTAAATAACTTTGACTAAACATGTACTAACACAGAATAACCAAAGCAATGCAAACAAATTTTAATACAAAAAAGTGTGTACAGATAAATCAAAGAAAAAGCGAATTTAACTGTGGTCAGTAAATCAAGTCTTTCTTTAGAGTTCAAGTCAAAAAGCCATATGTCAACAGTACGACGAAAGACAAGTCAACATATTTTGGTTGTTGTGTGTATATGAGTAGTTTAGCCGTCTAAAAAAAAGAAAACATACATATTATATGTATGTATGCTGTTATAAACGTCAACACATGTTATGGATTATGGTTTATATTGTTTTAATTATTGCTTTGTTGGCAACGGCTCTTATAATTAATGCAAAAAACTTAAACAATTTAATATTTTGCCAAATTTTAAAAATACACACACACACACACACACCTATATTACAACAATACTTCTTATATTTTTAGCCATCGAGCATAAAACTTATTAAAAGAAAATTGTTTTGATTATTGTATTACGAAAAAATAAAAGACTTACCCAAGTAACCTAAAACACCAGTGAACCAATCCCAGATGAACATTTTGTATGTTGTGGTTAATATGTGTTACTGTTTTAAAAGAAAACGGGAGCAGGGAGCTGACAAATTCGTTGAATTTCGAAGAATGTAAAAGTGCGGCAGCGGCGTTAAATGTTCTTTTTATTTGCTGCTTACTAAGCTGAAAATAAAACACAGAAAATAACAAAGAAAAATTACAATATATGTATGAATAAAAGAGAAATTAGGCACAATTGTAAAATATGACATTTCCATAAGCATAAAAGATGTATATAATCAAGATCAACTATTAGTATACCCTGCATCCTGACATCATACATAAGTAAAGCGGTTTCGCATTCAAATAGCATTCGCTGACTTCTACAGATATTTTGTAAAATGAACCAAATTACTAAATTTAATTAAAACCTACCCGAACTTATTGGAACATTCTCATATTGTTGTGTGAGCAACCTATATTTCCATTATATGTTGAATTGTAAATATTTTTCTTTGTAGGCTTTGTAAACATTAGCACACACCCAATAACATACTCTCCCATCCCACCTATTGCCATGCAGGGTATAACAATAAAAAGACGTCACCTCTAAGCATAAAAAAAAGTGCAATAATTTTTTTCTTTTAAATGTTTTCTTATTTTGAATTTTTTAAAGTCATCTCTGTATATATATAAGTATTGTTACATTTTTATAGTGAGGAAAGTTGATTGAACGACAACCCATTTACAACGAGTGATAAGAGAGGATCCTACACAGGGAAGGTGTTGGTGGGGGTAGCCTAGATTATAGGAAAAACAACCAAATCAAACAAAACCTTGACATAAATACACAGTTTTTATAAGTTTTATGGTTGTTGTGCCAGTTCGTTTCGTATTGAATTGAATGTATTAATAGCTTTAAAATCCAGGGAAACTTGATTAATAAGTAAATGCTTGTTTCATCATAACAACGACTTTTGCTCTTTAGACTCTCCATGACTTGTCATTAATTCTGAAAGGGTCACATCGCATGCGATGATATGTAAAGTCCACAAATATTTTCTGCCAAAAATGCCGCAAATAAAGAGGTCACTTTTTAAATTTACAATTTCGTTTTCTTTCATTTAATTTTTTTTTTTGACCAATCATTCAGAAAAAATCATACCACTGTCACCACCTTCTCCACTATCTACTTGTCATGCCAGCCAACGAACTAGCTAGCCAGCCAGTCAGTCAGTGCAAATGCGTGTTTCTTTCTTTTAAAAAAATTTCTGATTGTTCACAAATAATGTTTTCTCTTTAAAACACAAATTATTTCATTGTTTTCTTACCTAATATTTAAGTTATAAATTAAAAAAATAATAAATTTTCAGCAAAATGATGAAAATTTTCAATTAATTTCTACAAAAAGTATTTATTAATTTTTTTCACTTAATTCTCCCGTATTTTTTTCTTTTAACCACGAATATTGAAAAAGAAGACACGACAGCAGCAGTTGGCAACAGTTGTAAAAATTGGGAGTAGCAATGAATAGGTATTAAAAGGGTATGTTCAGTGTAGTTAGTTGATAGATATGGCTTGTCACAAAGAAATAATTAAAGTGAGGCAAATAAAATTAACCGCATTCATTAAAAATACAATAAGAAAAAAAACTATGAATTTGGTTAATATTTTCAAATTTGGGTATTTTTTCAGTTTTTTTTTTAATTTTTTCCTTCCTGACAACCAGTGTTGTGTTTTTTGGTTATTTCTACCCGAAACCAGTGATTTTTTACAGTAGTTATTACACATTTTTTTCTTCCCTTGAAACACTGCAGGTTACAAGAATTCGTTTATTCGTTGAATGAAACAAACACGTTTGTAAACTATAAATTCTTCACACATTCTTTTTTCGAGTGCGATTTATATAAATAAATGAGTTCGTGTGTGTGCGCGTAGCGTGAGAAACGGGGTTTGTTTGTTGTGTGGGGTTTTGGTTACATTGTGGTGGTGTTGTTGAATTTGACGGACGGTTAATGTGGTGTGTTTTCTAACGTGGCGAATTTTTGGGAAGTGTGGTGGTTTTTCAGGCCCGAGAGTTTTTGCAAATGTGATTTTGACCGGTGTGGTGAATAAAATTGAAATTCAAAAGTGGTGAATTAACCGGTGTATGTCTAGAATAAGTCTCATTCATCTCCATGAACGGAGGGACGGTTTACCGACATGTCATTTTCGACTGTATTACTATCAACTATGTGGTTTGTGTTTGGATTAAAATCACTGAATAAAATAAGTACATTTAACGAACGTAGTGTTGCCATTGTGTGAGTAATTTCTATTTCGCATCTAAAAAATTTTAATTTTAACTAGACGGAGTTTGTGGATATGAATTAATATTGGTCCAAAACCGTGGAAATTTTCTTATTCCCACAATATATTTTTCTACCTTCAACACAATGTAACTTATGAGTAGAATCCATCTACCGGATTTTAGTTGAACAAGAAAATAAATTGGTTATAAATATACTCATTGACTTTCCTAATTGTTCCTTTTGAAGTGTTTATAAATATAAAAATTTGGCAATCGTAGCAAAGCACCATCTTCTGTTGAGTCAAATATGAAAATCTATTGAAGTTTGCAATGTCATGCAATGTAAGCAATAGACCGTTATTCTATTTAAATTAAATACAGAATGATCGAAAATATGTAATTAGAAATATGTTTCATTTATTTTTTTCGACATGAATTTTCTTTAGTAATGTAAACCTACAAATACAAATCAAAATAATGTAAATTAAAAATATTGTTTAATTATATAGTATTATAAAAGGTTTTATTAAAAACATAACGATTAATCTATAAAATATACATTTTATATCTAAATATGTATGTTTACATTACAAAAATAATTTTTAGAATTTTAAAAACTCCTTGACATTCTTAATTTTAAAGCTTCATTCTGTGAATTTAGTCAGTTTCCTCGCCGTGACGCCTCATGGCCTGCATTGTTATATCTTCCACTTGCATGTGATTGGGTGTTTCCAAAGCGAAATAAACCGTTTCTGCCACATCGTCGGCAGTTAATTTCGGCAAATCAGCCACACTTTGCGAATAAACACTTAAAAATTCGGTATCCACCATGCCGGGGCTAATGCTCTAAATATGGCAATTACCATAAAATATAAGGAAGAATAAGAATTGAAAACTAAACATTATTAAATTGATAAAAATAATTAAATTTTGTAAAAATTATTGAATTGCTTAGATGTTGTAACACGTAATTAGTTTTTGTATTTCAGGTTCTGTAGTCTCTATTCATTGACTCCTGCGCCAACTTTGACGTGTGTTTTCTAAAACGTCTACAATTCAATTAATAAGGGCTGAAGGGGGTGGTAAAGGATACAAAATTCGTTTAACGAAGAATATAAAATAAAAGGGGTGGAGAAAAAAATATAAATTATTTAAAAGCTTTAATGAAGGCATATAAAATGAAACAGAAATTTCAGTAAGTACAGTGGAGTGGGTTATTTCATAACCTGAAATTTTATTTGACTTAGAGGTCATATAAAGCTTAAGCTGCAAATAGTAGACTACAAGCAAACGAATAACACTGATTGAACTTTAAAGAATTGGATTTATTGAATCCAGCGATTGTTGAATCTCATAATGTCTCTCTGTTATGAGAAGGGATACCGTTAAACTTAAGATATTGTTCTGATTGACCTCAATTATTATCTCCAAGTTATTTATTTTTTTTTATAGCGTATGCAGTACTCAATCAAGATGCCAGCAATAAAAGGGAACATCTCAGATCTTTTTGGGACATTCTTGCTCTCGTCCTCGTCCTCATTCACATTTAAATTTCTGACTTCTGTTTGATAAGTTTCGTTGATATGGTGGCCGAAAAAAAATCTCTTTAAACAAAGGACAACTGAAAAACTGAATTATCACGGAAAACAATCAATACAACCAAACATATTCTTCCCCCTCCTGCTTTACCTCCAGCTTTTGTGTCCACAAACACAATTTGAATACTGTTGATCCCTTTTTTTTGTGGATTTCTCCTTGCGTACATTTGTAACCACCAATGTCATCGTTGTCGTTGTCATTGTTCTCATCATCAACAGCCTTTTCCACTTCATAATCTGGTCAAATAATAATAATAAAAAAAAACATCAGCAACAGCAACAACAATAACAGCACCACCAAGTACAAGTAGTAATAGAAGAGGATGAAAAATATCACACACATGATGTGAAACGGAACAATCAAATGGATTGTCTTTTGTTTTGTTTTTGTTGTAATACTATTTATTTGTTTGTTTGTTGTTGCTGTTTTTCCAATTTGTTTTTTATTACAACAAAATTTTGTTTTTGTTTTTATTTTATTCTACTCGTTTTTATGTTGTTGACGTGTCCTGCAACATTGACCATTCAACAGCAATACCAGCAGAAGCAGAGGCAAAACGAAAGATAAAAAATATGGCATAAAATTATTCGACAGAAGAGGAACAAAAAACAAAGAAGAAGAGAAAAACTATTCACACAACTAAATGTTGAATGTTGAATATCATGAATGAAATACTCTCGTAACGTAAAGCCAGTCAAACGCCGTTATACGAACCACTACTGACAGTTGTGTATAGAAAAATAGAATAGAAGCAGATGCACATGTTTTGAGAAAACATGACGTCAATCTTATAGATCCGAGATGGTTCTTGGTGGAGTTCGATGGTCGACCAAGATTGAAAATCCTCCATTTAAAAGGCTAAGGGATCACCATATTAGATGTCTTCTGTATGGGTAGGACACCTCAATAACAAGAAACTAAAAGCGATTGAATAGCTGACGGTCTACCGAAGAGTGACAAAGGATGACAAATTCGAATTAATCACGTTGGTTAATTTAGATTTTTTACAATTCCCTTTTGCTACTCTTATTTTGCACTCAACTGTTTGATATTCAAAATCTCTTATTCTTTTTATCAGTATATGTGTAACGAGAGAAGAACCCTTTTTTAAATCCCAGTGATTGTAATACAAATATAAATAACATACACATACAAATCGACATAAATATGTATGTGTATGCGAGTACTAGTGTAGATGAGTTTTTAACAGCTACAATCAGTAACGGCTGTATATGCAGTTGTTGCTGGTGCTGTTGCTATTTGATGCTTTCCAACGCTTGATAATCATAAAAATGTAAATTCACACACTATAACAACTCTCAACAGCAACTACAACAATAATAACTACTGGCCTGGTAAGCCTGGTAGGTATGAAAAAAAAAATACAGAAATTTACACAATTTTTAGTGGCGGGCATTTTGGTTTCAACTAAAAGCCTGAACACACTCACACATATATTAACTCTTATTAAAAAAAGAAAAAAAAACACGCACACACACACACATAAGCATGCATTCAAATACAAAATATAAGTAGAATTGAGTAAATGCAGCAGCAGATGCAACAGTGCTTGTTGGTTTCTAGTGTATGTGGATGCTGATGAAAGCATTATGAGAGTCTGCGAAAGTATGTGTGTGCGTGTGTGTGTGTGTGAATTAGTAGTACAGTATGCCTGCGGGTAATTAAATGGGAAGCGACAACAACAATAATAACAGCAACTATAGAAATTATGCTTTTTGCTTTTACTCTCTTTAGGACACTCAGGCACATCAACAGCATTACTATACTCCACTAGAGTATTTATGCATATTTATATGGTTGAATATTAGTGCGTCTGTGTGTGTGTTGAGTGTATAATCATCCTTGTCGACGTCATCGTCGCTGTTATCGTCATCGTCAGTGGTAGTGCCATCACTATCCATCGCCATTGAAACAAAATGTATCGTTCTTTTATATTTTCCGTAATTTGCAATTAAAATGTAATTTAACTGACGTTTATATTGGATTCATAATACGACAACAACAACAACACAACAACAACAACAACAGCGACAACAACAACAATAGAAAAAGTACTAAAAAAATTAAGAACAAGTGAGTATGTGCCAGAACAAAAAATTGCGACAACAGTATGAACACACTCACACACTCACAGAGACTCACTTTCGCACTTTAATGGAATATTGAAAACTATGGCCATTTAAGAATGACGCTGATAGTGACAAAATAAAGAGTCTATTTATGAATGTTTTCGGATTAAAAAAATTTAAAAAAAAGCAGCCACGATAATCCAGCAAACCTTTTTCACATGAAAACCTTTTTACAACCCATTTTGGCTTTATCTCGTGTGGTAAAAGTCAGAATGAAGATGCTTTTGTGCCCTTAAAAAGATAAGTTTTTTTTGTTGCCGTATCAAAGCGAAAATATTTCTCACGGTGTCTTCGTTAAAAGATTAAATTAGAAGTCAGTCGACTGAAAATTTCAAGAATTTTATGATTTTGACTTCCTACGCTTCCTCTTCCTGCTTCCATACTTCCTCCTCTTTTTCTATCCCCCCTTTCATCCCCTCATCTTAAGGACGTTTCTGTACAATGGGTCAACTTGAACTCCGGATACTGTACTTATCCCAACAGACCGTTCTATTCCGTTCCGTTCCGTTGATTCCACGTGTTAAGTATTTGGCTGTACCAGATGCTTGGTAACAGACAAAGGACGATGTGTTGTGCTAAGTATGTTCCTATGATTAGAAACCCCCAATTTGCTTGGTTTTACACTCATACTTATTCCAAGTATCTGTCCTTTGCTGTCATAAGACACAAACGACTTGTTTCAAATGGGCATACAAAGCTTTGCAGCTTATTTAGAGCGATACAAACGATATTTCAACTTCTGCAGGTATGCACGTCAAAGGTAATATTTACAAGACAATGTGCATTTGTGTGATAGTTTTCAAGCTATGGAGTCGCGTGTTCTATGGTATTTCTTTAATCTTCAATTTAATCCTTTCCATTTACCCACATACATACACATTTCCTGTCATTGCCCACTAATTGCTTAACTTTAAAGAACGTTTTTGTTTTTGGTCGCTGCCTCTATCAATCCAACTTTAACGCTACGCTGTAATTAAACCTTCAACAAATACCAGATCCAACGATTCTCGTCTATTGATTCTTTTCTGGACTTTTTATTTACTTTCCTGTACTGATTGCCATCTTGTTTTATTTATTTTTTTTTTTTTTTTGAGATTTTATTTTCCGACAGTTGCCACGCACCCTTATCAGTACGGCCACTTGATATCATGCGTCAATGTATGTCGTTTTCTTCTTCTTTAACATCTTTTACGTAACGAGTGTTACACGGTTTAAAACAATAACAAAAAAAAAAAGCAAAAAGAAGCAGAAGAAAAACAGAGGAAAAATGTTCCATTGGTTAAATATTTACTTACCGTTAATTTTATATTTAATTTGAGAAAATGTATTTCCTGACGCACTGTTTGGCACAGTGCTGTAATTGCATGTTTTGTTGCTGGATAAACACTGAACAGAGGCACTGGCACATCGGGTATACGATGACCCAGGATGCTAAAGTAATGCGTGCATGGAAAACAAAAAAGTATAGAAAGAGAGAGAGAGAGAGAGAGAGAATGTTAAATAAATATGTATTTTGTAAAGAATTTAACAACATATTCATACACACACACACGCCCTTATTCAATTACTCAAAATGTTGGCCAGGCTAGGCCATAATAATTAAAATAAACCGAAGTGAAAATTAATCAAGAAATTTCGAGTCGCTTATGTGACACCTTAAATTATCATGGCTGTGATCGGTCTGATGGTGTGGGGTATAGTGTTGATTGGAATCGAAGGTCTCTCAAAGTCTCACATTCAGAAAATGTATCATGGAGTGGAATAAAGTTCTTGAGGATAAAGAGGATAGTCTTAGGGTTGTTCAACAGGTATTCTAACGCATATTTGATCGCTTATGGGACTAGAGTGCCCACAAATTAAGACTAAGCACGTACATTGAACCACGAAAATGAGTTCTTAGGCATGCAGAAAATACCATCCCTTCTATGTTCTTCTCTGAATGATAAGGTGATCGGTTAATATCCGTAAGCCAACACTGAAGCTTTAGCTTCTTATACTCCTGCAATTCTCACTCTTGAGGTTACTCACTTATCTTATTTACTTACTGGCACTTTTAATTCACAGGATTGTGCTCTGAACAATCTATGGTGCTATCTTTGACAACCTGATCATCCGAAATGAAGACCTAATTGAGGGGCATAAAGCTTCGGATATTTACTTACTTGTGAATGAGATTCGAATGGCAAAGTCTAAGGCATCTAATGGACCAAGGCAAATGGATGAAGATAAACAACAGTTAACTGGAAACTGTGAGTTTAACTGTGTTGCTAAATTACCCCTTGATACCTTCTGTATCACGGAACGGTAAATTTTATTGAAGCCCTTGATTATCACTCGTATTCACGGATGATTTGAATAATTTGGAATTTGTTATGCCATCTTAAGAAGTTGCACAAATAAATGAATACGCTGAATTTCTCAGTGAAATCTAAATGATTAGCGGTGACACTGTATTGGGAGTTTCTGCTCACCGAACAGAAACACTAGGTAAACACATAACGATGTTTTCATATTTCGTTTTTGTTTGAGTTTCCTGGGCTGAGGTTTACATTCTCGGCTTCCCATAAGCCAACACACATCTATTAGACTACGCGGACCTTATATTGCAGTGGCTGACAATTTAATCTATCAACCCACAAGGATATTTTGAAAATATGTCAAGACAACATGGGTTACCCAACTGGGTAAATAAGGTGTTTCAAGGTAGCGGCAAATACGATAAACCCAGAATTTGATGTTTCCCCCTAAATCGCATTAAATGGATCAAGTTGTAGAATCTAACTTACAGAAGACATACTCTACACTGGTGTAGAGCATCAAAAGTAACGGTACTTAAGAGTTCAAATTAATATCGTATATCCATGCTTGTGTACTTACACAAATTCTCTCGCACAAAAAAAGAAAGAGAAAAAACTCTCTTTCCCTTACTTAAATTTACTCACTATCCTAGACAAATACACACACACACACATCCATACATGAATTTATTGCGTATAAATGTGTATGAGAATGTATTGTTAGCACAGAGATAATGATAAAAAGTTCAATGGATTTTCAATATGTTTGTTTACCATCTCCAACATATTGTTGTGGTATGGTGTAGTGTCCATGTTAATGTAAAACTGTGTACATTAAGGGTCCATTGCAACAGTGGGTGTAAGTGCGTGTGTGAGTAAGTATGTAAGTACACTTATATGACAGTTTAATGAAATTGAACCGTCAAAAGTGATTAAATTTTTTTGGCATCTTTTTTTTTCTTCTTAAAAAAAGGAAAAAAATAAACAGAAAAAAAATAAAAACAACAATAACAATGTAAAGAAAAAGAAAAATTAATTGTGTCAATCAATAAAAATGTTGGAAAGAAAAAATTAAATGAAAACAAATCGTCAACAACAATGACAACAACAATGAAAAATTGTAATGGTTATTAAAAAAAAAGAAAAATAAAAGAAGAAGAAGAAAATTATAGTTTACATATCTGTTGTTGTAATTCATTAAAGCCTTAAGCGTATTATCGATTACGTTTAATTAATTGGCATCCATTTTTTCCTGTTTTTTTTTCTGTTTCATTTAAATTACGCATGCAATACACATGTACAGAGGAAAATAACTTGAAAGGAGTTTCAGCGGAATAACGGAAATATTAAATGAACGCAAGACTTAATCGGAAGGTCCTAATAAGACACCAAGAAAATGGAATTCTTACAACATCAACAGCAAAGAGTACAGAAGCATGCATTTTGAATCCCTATTCTACACTACCCCCGACTGTGTCTCTTCTTTGATGTCACCTAAATGGATCCAAGAAGGATAATGCATAAGAGTAGTCCTCTCTCGCTGATATTAACAAGAGCTTACGTTCTTATGATGGCCACGGTTATAGCGAAAGTATTTTGCTATCCGAAGTTTGGTGTGTTTTAAAAAGAATAGGGGGAATGGACAGCTTTGTATTAATCAAAGCTCATTTGGGCACCAGTACTAAGAAAATAGTGCTTCAAATTAAGAGAATAACTTACTTAGAATCAAACTGAAAATCAGTTTGATTTTTGAATGTTTTTAATGATCGATCCAATATCGGCTTATGATCGCTTTTTTAGACAGTCGAAGAATAGTGTGTCAAATGAGAGAAGTCTGCGTACAGCTAGAGACGACGAGCAGTTAAGCGAAGTCCCTCCCCATATTCACTCATTACGCAATGGCTCGAAAGAACACATAACGTGGCAGAGATGTCCTTACTGTCCAGTTTAATTAGTTGATTGATTAGCTTTTTCTCCAATTTAGGCCAGGTGAATTTGGCAAACAAAACAGTCAGGATTTATTAGCCTCCAATTAACAACTCAGATTAATAGACAGCCAATGCAGTTCATATGAGAATTGATATTCGCGTAAGTTTCTTAGCAAACTCACTAGTTACACAATTACCAATTCCGTCCCTGTGACCAGGAAGCCATTTCAGACTCATGCAAAACTATAGCGATATTCGACCAAATGGAACGCAATCAAACGTATGCTAACCAATTTAGAAATTAACTTTGCACATGAAAGACACTTAATTACCGCCTAATTGTAAGAGTTGATCGAAATACTTGCAATTGGTGATCAGGTTCAGTTAACAGTATAATGTGTGGTCACCACACCACAGTAGTCCGTGATTAAATCTTTCGAATTGTTATCGTTAAGGTGTAGCAAAAGAGTTTTTTGAGCAACATCGCCTGTCGGACCCATGACGTAAAGTTCAATGCTCTTAATTTGGGTGTTTTAAACGTTGTTTGCTGTATAAGAGCGATCGGCTTTGTCTTTGTTTGTAAAACTACAAGAATATTCACAAATTCAACAGATAGGTAAACAATTTAGCGTTTGTGTTTGATTGATTACCAAATGGCATCTATCTAATCGAAAACTGAAGGTCTTCCACGCGGCTTTATGTTCCAGAAACGCATATCGTACCACGTTTTTTCCTCTATATTTGTGGTATTGGTGTTTTCAGTGTTCATATGCTTTTAATAAGTTCCAATACAATTAAACAAACACTACCTTATTTGATCTTTTCTTTTCAGCATGTCTGTACATCTCATAAGACTTAATTAAAATACATGAGCAATTAAAATCTTCTTTTTGGGAATTTCTTTTTAAAATATTTCAAGCCTTTGCACGCTTAAACCTTTGCTGGCTAGCTGGCTGGGTACCCAATAAAACTTAAATAAATATCATTACGTTGGTGTAAGTGAATATACGAAATACGTCGAAAACGCACAAATACATCTACATCTGATATCTACGTACATCCGTACTTAAATTATAATATTAAGAGTGTATGTGTACCTGTAGTGTATGTGTACTGTTATATGCTACATATTCCATTAAATCGTATTTGCATAGCAACAACATTCTTAAAGGCGTGCGTGTGTGTGTCTCAAACTCCTTTCACGTCTTATAACGTTTTAATTTTAATGCTTTCACACATACAAACGTACATGTACTCGCATAGTTACGGACACATGCGAGTAATGAAATATAATTTCAGAAATGAAATGAAAATGAAAATGAAATGATGAAAATTTGCAATGAATAATGAAAAGAAAATTTACCACCTGATTAACGCATTAAGAGAGAAACTTAAAAGCATTTCACGCACACTTACCCAACCACATATGTACACTTATTAATACACATATGCATACTCATACTTATGCAGGCTATAAAAACACCTTTATTACCAAAATTGTGCAAACACATACACACACGCACATATGCATAAATGCCTTGAAGATGTTTACATACACAAACACCCATACATACACAACACACACGCAACTTATTAAAATCTTATACGATTTAAGTGTGTTGTATGATGGTGTGTTTTTATGGGTGAAAAGTGTTGATGTGTTTATTAAAATATTGACCATAATAATAGGGGTATTCACTTATTAGTTGACATGCCATGTTTAACAAAGAACATTTGAGAACAAATACTTTGAGTTGTATTTTATTTATTTTGGGTTGTTGTTCCTTGCTTGTTAAAAACTGGAAGCAATAATTTCTATTCAGCTAGCTGAATAATGTTAATTCCTTATTTTAAACATTAATTTTGTTGTATTTTATTTTTTGTTGTTATAATATATTTTTTAATATATTTTGCTTTTTTTATGATATTCAGCTAGCTGAATTTATTAAAAATTGTTAAAAATCTAAATTTTTTTATAAGCCGTAGTTTTTTATTTGCTGTTCAGTCAGCTGAATTATTTTTTATAGTTATTTTATGTAGAAATATGTTTATTTTACTTTTACTGCTTTTCATTTCCTATTCAGCTGCACATTTTTTATTATAGTTTGTATTAAACTATTTGTGCTTCGTATTCAGCTAGCTGAATATACATAATTGGCCATTACAACCCTTCAGTCAGGATTACGGCCTAGCTTCTCACACCACTCTTATGTTGTGTGTGCTAATTTTATACATGAGTGGCGGGATCTACAGTTTAAAGTCGACTCCGAACGACAGATTTTTTTGAGAAACTTTTCATGGCAATTTTATTTACTTTCAGAGTTTTGCCAGAAATCGCTGAGAGGAAGTCGCGAAGAAATATTTTTTTCATATTTCGTTTTTGATGTCTGACCGGGGACATATTCAGCTAGCTGAATACTGTTTTTAATTCCCAATTCAGTCTGTTAGTTTGCATTTTATGTCCATTTTAGATAATTAGTTTCTTTTTGTTATATTCGAGTTATGTTTCGTTTCGTATTCAGCAAGCTGAATTGTCATCTTTTTCCATATTTTTGGTATATACACAATTAGTTTCTTTTTTACCTGCATTTTATTTCTTATTTGCTTAGCTGAATTGTATTTTTATTTGCATTCCAGATTATAATGACTTTCAATCGATGTCTATCGTCTTTCCTACCTTATTCAGCTAGCTGAATTGTAATTTTAAGGCACAAAAAATATTATTTAATTTACAATGAACATCACTAATAATAAAGAAAAATTTAATTTTATTAATAAAAATATTCCCTTGAATTTTACGACTCCAATATGCTGTTACCACATTCACCCACATCCTGTTAGCCACATACTGTTCACCAGGTATGAAATGAAATCTCAGACAGACAGGCACAAACAAATAAAATCTCAACCACAAAATTGTCTGTTAACGATTCATTAACGGTCATGCATGAAACAACATGTTATTGTACATGGTATACTTCCCACACTTACTCTCTGACACTCTTACAGCCGAAATTCTTATTTAAAAAATAAAACAACAAATGCTTCTTTTGATACGTTAAGTAAATAAATTTTAAAGAAAAGAACAGAACAGAAAAAAAAGAAACATGATGTTGAATAAATTCTACAACTGAACACGCCTGTTTAAGGTTTATTTTCCTTTTTAATGGTAATTAAAGAACAACTTAAGCTGCTTTTTCCCTTTTAAATAATATTCTCCTCAGTGAAAAGGAAAACAAAAAATTAAAGCCAGGAAATATCAACTGACCACATCAAGGATGTTAAAGCAATAGGAGTGTGAGTTGAAATTAAAAGTTAATGCACAAAAGCGAAAGCAAAAGACAATAAAACATGACAGTCTTTACAAAACCACCAAAATGTGTTGTGTTGTTGTACGACGCCGTCTACGTTGTGTTTTTGTGTGTGTATTGGAATGAAATTTGATTAAAATCATGGCATTGATGCTAATGGCCTCTACAAATGATAATGAAAACCCACACACCCACTTACACAAACACTAACAGCCGGCATTTCTCTAAGCAATGCACTGGCAAAAGGAGAGAGAGAGAGAGAGGACAGAACATTGTTTGCATTCAAACTAAATGTAAATAACAGTGTTATTAACCACAATGCACTTTACACACACGCACATACTCACACGCATACACACACACTCTCAACAAGTATTATCTTTAGTAATAATAACGGGTTAAGCAAAACATACACACTCTCTGGCACTCTGTTTATGAAGAAATAAACTTTTGGGCAAAAACAAAATGACACAACAAAAAACCCGTATGTGAAAACAAGAGAAAAAGAAAAAAGACTACAGTAATGTTAGTAGAGTATGCATAAAACGTTTTAATATGTCAACCAATATGTCGTAAAATGATGCAAACATACTCATCAGTATCTATGGATGTGTGTTTACAAATGCCTTAAAAATTCTTTCATCAACACAGACACACACATACTCACACAACACAAATTGTAAGAGTATTATAATGCGTACAGAGATGCAGACAGTTTGCTTGCATTGGGTTTATGGAATTCGCAAAACTGTTGCACTTTTTAAGCATTTCATATTGAGCAATAAAAACAGCTACAACTACAATTACAAGTAAATAATACGAATGATAAAACAGTAAAACACACGAGTGTTTGACGGTTGTCTGTGTTTAACTCTTGCTGTCTCTCGACTTTTAACGCCCCATACACACACAGTGGTTAAATTGATGTTTAATGCGAACGGTAGAGAAATTAAAAGAGAATTTTTAAAAATGTATTCCCGTGATAAAAATCTTAAATTGAAGTAAAGGGGGTTATTATTATTCAAACCGAAAGATAACATGTCTAAACATAGCTTAACAGACGAGTTCTGATGGAACGTACATGGAAAGTGTTGCTGGATAATCTATTTTCGAATTTCTAATGTGTTTCAAACATGAAGTGGCATATTCTTATAAATTATCTCACATCTACTCATCTCACATTACCGTATTGACTTTGATTAGGACTTTGGAGTAAGTCTTTCAGGGTAAACAACATAATTAATTGCTCATAAAGCATCTCTCCCACCATATTATTACATCCTTTGATTTGTTTCAATTGCATTAATCAAGTTTTCCCAGCTAAGGCAGTTATTTCACTATTGTAACGAGTTCTAGAATGATAGGGTTGCTATTTCATGTTGCCTGAAATCAAAGTAGTCAGTAAAAAGTGTTGGATTGTTGAATGGGTGATAATGTTGATGAATTTTGCTCATTCAACCCTTTTCTTGCTCAAGTTTCCATGCTGACCTCATGTTGACCTCTCTGCACTATTCTTTTCGAAACGGCTATTTGAGTAGAATACCGATTAGTTACACTTTCGTGCGATTACATATTTGTACTTTTCGTTATTTTTTCTTTTATTTCAAATTGTTACGCTTCTAGCCCACTGTGTTATTTGACTATTTCATACAGCGTCTGTGTGTTTTTCCCAATGTGTCTGTTGTATGACTTACAAATTGCATTAATGGCGCCTGTTTGTTTTTGGTTTCGTTTTTTGTTTGTCTGTTAATGCTTGGCTACAGGCAAGACTGTTGTTATACGCACTTTTACATATACACACTAACATTTGCACACACACATATAGTATGTATGAAAATATTGTTGTTGTTCGTTTGAGTATGGTATGAGATTGATATGACGTTGCAAAACCAGTTTTTTGTTCTTCTTTCAAACAAAATTTTCAATGGCTTTTAATCACAGTGAATGCCGTTAAATTTAGTCTACTTTATAATGAAAGTGTGTACATATGTGTATAGAAATTTCTTTGGTAATGATGAGTTATTGCAGTGTTTGTTGCTGTTTCTGATGCTCTGCTTTGCGGGCTGCTGCAATTGTTGTTGAGCATATGTGAGCATTAAAAACAAATAAAACACAGAATAACTCAATTATTAAACACAATTAAGTATTTACGAGATATAATGCATAAAATGTCATTTTATGCACATGCACACATACATGCATACATGCATACTATCTTAAACAGTATAAATTTATGCACTGAGAGAAATATATAGGAATATAAATGAATACGTAAACAATTACTCACACATATGTCTGTACATTTAATGTACGGTTTAATCGTTTGTTTCCCTTTACTCATACATAAGCAAAATACTGTTATACATTTGCGTGTAGTTGTGTGTGTGTAAATTGTTTCATTTTAATGATTTTTTTTTCTTAAATTTAATAAAATTCTTTTAATTTTCGTTTTTTTTTATAAAATTTAAATAATTTTGATTAAATTTGTGCATTGATGTTCTTTTTTTTATTGTGTTTGTTGTTAAAATTTTTCCAAAAAAAAACCATTTGCCTGGAAATTATTTAAAAACAAAGAAACAAAGACTGACTGACTGACTGACTGTATGAATAAAATATTGGTTTACTGATGCGTATGAGTAAGTGTGCGTGGTGTATGCATGTGTATGTGTGTGTGAGTTACGCCATAATTTATTAATTTTTTGTTGTTGTTTTTTTTTTTAATATTATTTTTGAACTCATCTTTTTGTGCAATCTATTGAAAGTTATTCGTTACATTATTATGGTCTTTATTATTATTTTTGTTAATATTGTTGTGTTGCTATTTTTGTTAAAGTTGTTGTTGTCGATGTTGAAGTCGTTGTTGTTGTTAAACTTAATTACTGTTGAGGGCAAACATGGCCAGCATGTGCGTTAATTAAAATTTTTTTTCTTTTTTTGATTGAAATTCTTGCTTTTACAAGCCTGTGCGTAGTGCAGGAGTACAAAGAAAGTTTTTTTTGAAGGTTTCTTGTTTAAGGATAATAAATTTAAAATATTTGAATTAACAACGACATGGAGTAGTATTTAAAGTGCTTTAGTACTGACACAACTACTTTAATTTTTTAATTTTGAAACATTAAGAGGCTTTATTTCCCCTTCAAATAATTCATGTTTATGCTGTAGAGCAATGGAATTAAAGATTACAATATGTTCACACAACAACTAAAACAAGGCTGCTGAAAGTTAATAACCAATAGAAACACTTTGTATGACGTCATTTCTCACAATTAAAATCCTCTTTACTTATGATAACGTATTCTCCAGTTTCATCACTCATTCTGTTCACATATACTTATAAAAAAATAAGAATTCCTCTCTCTTTCACTCACCTATTCATAACAATTATGTGACCTTTGGCTGCAGCATCCGTTGAACGCATCAATTTTAAACCCTCGCGCAAACAAATGGTAGTTGCATAGCAATTAATATCGTACAATTCCTTTAAATCTTTCGAATTAGATTCTAAATATTGTAAAAAAAATTAAATTTATTTATTCATACCGAATACGTAATTTCTTTAATGTTTACTTACCCATTAAAAAATTGGCTTTAATTATGCCGGCATTACAAACCAATATACTAATCGAACTGTAAGTGTTGCGTATCCAATTAAAGGCTTCTGTAATGTTGTTTTCATCACTCAAGTCACAGTGGTGGGAATCGATTTTGCCACAGCCAGTCACGTTGTTGTTTAATTCCTAAAAAAATTTGAAAATATTTGAAAAAAATTATAAAAAAACGAACAAACGAACGAACGAAATTTAATTTAAATTTTAAATTTTTATTATTCTCTTTTTTTAATTAAAAAAAAAGTAAATTACAGCTGAAATAGGATTTCCATTCTTACTTACATCTATCAACTGTGTGCGTCTGGCTAGACCCACAACATTAATGCCTGCATTTGCTAATTTCAAGGCTATCTTAGCGCCGATGCCACCTGATGCTCCTGTTACAACAGCCACTTTCGATTGCCAATATTTAGACATTTTAATTTTAATCTTTTTATTATTATTCCTTTCTCAACTCAAAATTCAAATTATGTGGTACACACAGTAAGAAAAGCAGAGAATAAAAAAAACGTTTTACAACACCCACTACAGCGAAGGCAAATTACCAACTATTCGCGTAGTTGCATGGGTGAAGCTCTTTTAATGCAAATCATCGATCTGTGATGTATGATCGCAAAATCAAAAAATTACATACACATACACATACGTATTTGCTGCAAATAGCTTTACATAAGCCTTGAGTTTCGTAATAAAAAAATTTTCTCTTTATACAGACAACACTAATGCACACATATAATCTCTCCCATTGCGTGCTTCGTTGTTTTTGTAATTGTATGATATCGTTTTTATTTTTTAATATTATTTTATCGTGTCACTTTTGTCATATGAAAACCGCAGTTTTTCATTTATAACTGTTTTTCAATTAAATCTTCTCTTTGTCTCTTTCACTCTCTACTTGTTCTCTTATTAATATTGTTATTACAGTTGTTGTGTGTCGTTAGTATTCCATGTAAAAAAGAACATTATTTGCGTATTGTCTACGTGTGTGTGCGTGTGTAGAAGTGGGTTATTTTTAAATCATTTTTCAATTGCAATGAAATGAAATATTGCTTGCGGTACTCTACACTAAGCAAATTATGCTTTGAATGTTTCAAATGATTAATATATTTAAATTTTTTAATTTCTATTATCTTGTTTGTATTTTGTTTATGAATTTTCTTTTGTTTTTTAAGTAATAAATAGTAACACTCTGTTATAATGCCATTTGGTGACTGAATTTTTATTTTTTTTTTATTTTCCTGTGTATTTTGTTTATTTTTTTAATTCAATTTAGAAATTTCTAACGTAAAGAAATATTGCTTAAAAAGGAAAAATATTGAAAATGAAAAAAAAGAGCAGAAAACATATTGTAGGCAACAGGCTGATGATACCTTACTGTCTTCTAGATAATAAAAAAAATGAATCGCACAGAGAATGTTACCGACCAGAGCTGGCGAAGCTATTTTTACACTGGCAATTACAAAATTTGTATACGTTTTCGAGGTTTCTATTGTTTATTGGTGTAGGAATAGGAGGTTTAACTATTCACTCTGCGAATTGCTTGGCCCTTCATTTTGGTATTCGATAAACTTAAATATCTTTCTTCCAGGACTTGTATAATATGTGCGTTATAACCTCTCTACTGGTTTGTAAAGTGTAATTTGCTTTTAATGTCTGTTTACTACACAATATTTTTATTTCTTTTGAGACCAACACTCGGTAGAGGACCACTAATTGTGCACTCCAGTGCATTGTGTTGAAGTACAGGAATGACAGTTTATAGGACAAAGGGAAAGAGGGAGTATTAGCAACAAATTTTTTAAGTCCATGCCAGCAAATCATGTAAATTTACTATTTAGCAGTACAGATTTTTAGAACAGATGACGGCATTAATAACCCCCGGTGGCTGAATATCTCCGGTTTTTTACACACATAGGACACGAACAGAGAGTAAAAAGGCATTCAGTTGCTTGCCAGCTTCTAAAGAAGAACATACATGTTGCTTTTTTTCCGCTTTCAATTATACACCCAAAGAAATATTACAGTAGAATTCACTATTTTCCAATGAGATTCACAGATAACAGTGAGAAATTATCCCTATTTTTGGAAGAATATCTGTCAAGTTAAATACACAGTCTTTAGTTGTTTGTTGTTGTACATGTTTGCTATATTTTCCACTACATATACATATTATAAGATTACACTTGAAAATATTACTAACAATTTTCCTTCTAGGTTATACACATACTTCTCACAACTACAGTCACATTTTACCATAGCCTGCCTTTGTAATTCGTTTAATACCTGTTTTTAATTCTTTTTCCCTTCTCTCTTTATTTTATTTTGTTCTCCCCACTATATTTTGTTTAATGCAAGCAATTCAATCCTCTACACTAATCGTTTTTAATTAATTGCAATTTGCAAAGAATTTGCATAATAATATCACACACACACCCATATACACTCATAAGCACACGCTCAAATGGCGTGATACACAACTAATCTTTTTTACGCTCTAAATTAGAGTAAAAAAACTTTGTTCGAAAGAGTACAAGAGTGTATAAATTATAACGTTTTTAACGTTTTTTTTTAAAGAGTGTGCAGTGCCTGCATGTGGCTGTGTGTGTGTGTAAAACGAAGAGAGAAAAGAACACCATTTCGAATAAAATTGATTGCGTGCCTAATTCCACATGCATGTGTTTCTTGCGGTATGTAAATGTATGCGTATATGTAAAATTTATTGGTTTAGTTTAGTTTGGTTGTGTGCAAATGTGTCGATGTATGTTGTCTGTGCCTCTGTATGCTGCCTGTTTAATTAAATGCAGCTTGTGTTTGTTCGTTTGTTTGTGTTGTTTTTATAAATCGCTTTTCGATTTTTATTAGTTTTCAATTATTATGAGTAATTTTAGTTGTTGTTCTTATTGCTGTTGCAACTGTTGTGATTGTTTATTTGTTTTCTTATAAATGTGTTCGTTGTTGTGTTTATTGCTACTGCTGCTGTTAGACAGCCGATGCCGTTGCTTTCATTTCATTGTTGTTAAATTCTCTATTCATAATAAAGCATTTGACCACCGGTTGATTAAACATTAATCTGCTTAGTTGGTTACGTATACAACAAGTACTTTCGCTATCTCCTCCTCTCTCTCTCTCCCGTTACTCTTTAGCTTATACATACATGTGTACATGCATACATGCATATGCATGAGCTTATAGTTAGAAAATCAGAAACTACACAGTAAAACTAAAAACTAATCCTCCATTTACGGTGTTTTTTTTTCTGCTTATGGATATAAACACATACATTTTTACACTTACACACATGTACTTTCACACACATAATATTCTCTTTTATTTTGTTTTTGTATTTGTGCTTTAATTGTTTTTATATTAAAGCAATAATAGACAACGCTAATGCATGAAATGGGCACAAAAATTTTAAAATAAAAATAAAAAAAAAATTAAAGAGAATCAATTAAAGGCATATGGGATACCATTTAATATGTGGGTCATTCCATACAATATATGGTGTATTATATACATGGATAATCAAATGTTTTTTTTTTAATTTGAATAGAAAGTTTTATTTTCAAATAAAAAGTGCCCTTTTAAAGGTACTTTTTTACCACACAGTACGCCTCTGAATAAAATGTCCTTTTTTGATAAAATAATTTTTTTGAATAAAACGTACATTCTTGAGTAAACAGTACCTTGTCTAAAAAGTACTTTTTGACTAGACTAGAACATACTCTTTTGAATAAAAGACACCTTTCTTGATAAAGTTCCTTCTTGAGTAAAAAACACCTTCTAACCAATAGAAAGAACCTTTTCAATACAAAGTTTCCTTTTGAATAGAATAAATTGTACCTCTTTGTGAAAAAGTCTGAATTAGATTAAGTAGCAACCTTTTTGACTAAAAGTTACCTTTTGAGTACAAATTACTTTTGCGAATAAAAAGTCTCTGAATAAAACGCACAGGTTTGAATAAGAAATATATTTCAAATAAAAATATCTTTTCGAAAAGAGGGTTCTCTTTTAAATAAAAAGTACCTTTTTGAATAACAAGTGCCTTGCTGATTAAGAAGTAACTTTTTAATAAATAAAAATTAAAGAGAATCAATTAAAGGCATATGGGATACCATTTAATATGTGGGTCATTCCATACAATATATGGTGTATTATATACATGGATAATCAAAGTTTTTTTTTTAATTTGAATAGAAAGTTTTATTTTCAAATAAAAAGTGCCCTTTTAAAGGTACTTTTTTACCACACAGTACGCCTCTGAATAAAATGTCCTTTTTTGATAAAATAATTTTTTTGAATAAAACGTACATTCTTGAGTAAACAGTACCTTGTCTAAAAAGTACTTTTTGACTAGACTAGAACATACTCTTTTGAATAAAAGACACCTTTCTTGATAAAGTTCCTTCTTGAGTAAAAAACACCTTCTAACCAATAGAAAGAACCTTTTTCAATACAAAGTTTCCTTTTGAATAGAATAAATTGTACCTCTTTGTGAAAAGTCTGAATTAGATTAAGTAGCACCTTTTTGACTAAAAGTTACCTTTTGAGTACAAATTACTTTTGCGAATAAAAAGTCTCTGAATAAAACGCACAGGTTTGAATAAGAAATATATTTCAAATAAAAATTATCTTTTCGAAAAGAGGGTTCTCTTTTAAATAAAAAGTACCTTTTTGAATAACAAGTGCCTTGCTGATTAAGAAGTAACTTTTTAATAAAAAAAAACATTTTCGGGTAAAATCTATCTCTTTTTAACAAACTTACAAACAATTTAAAATGTATCTTCATAAATAAAAACACGTTGCTGAACAAAAAGTACTTCGTTAAATAAAATGTACTTTTTGGACTACAGCGTATTTTCTTGAATAAAAAGTACCTTATTACTTATTACTTTGGTTGATAGTAAAAAGTACTTTTTTTGTTTTAAAAGTACCTTTTTGATTAAAAAGTATTTTTTTAATAAAAAGTTCTCTTTAAATAAAAACATCTTTTCAGTTGTAAAAGTGAGAAGTGGACAACCTAATATTTTTATTGAGAATTTAATGATGACAACCAGAGATCACCAATGAATCGTTTTTCGGCTACTCATAAGCACTCATGAAATTTTGAATATAAGTGAGTTAACAATATTGAAATTGAACTGAGTGTTCTTCTGATTCATAACGACGTTGATTTATAAGTACAGGTTGCAATGAGTATACGTGCAACGTTGACATCCAACTCATACCATTCGAAATATGTTTGATTCATAAGCCTACTCGAGTATCTCGAATCATTCATCAATATTTAGGTGCCATTATTACAACTTGCCATTAAAGTTGGGTTTATTTAAAGCTACCTTTAGCTAAAGGGTAAAGTTACTTTTAACTTATTTTCGTTATTACAACTTACAGATAAAATAAAGTTAACTTTTTCAAAAATATGGCAATGCTGGTGCGATATCGATAACTTTTGCCACTTTAAAAAAGTTATTTAAAAACGCAATGGCAATGACATGCTTTCTTACTTGTTACGTGTTTTATTTTATTATTGCCATTTCGAAAATAATATATTTGATATGGCAAGTTCAAAGATAAAGTGAACTTTAAATGTTAAAGGCAGGATGATCTTTCCTCTAGCTAAATGCTCACTTCTGTCTTATTTGGTACTCTTTAGTTAACAGCAAGTTGTAATAATGGCCCTTACAGTGTTAGTTATTGTTGCATTTACAACAAAAGAAAAAAGACACTTAAGCAAAAAAGGCGTAGCAGCAAGCAGAGCGCACACACAATCTTCTAGTGAGTATTTCAGTGTTCGTATGTGAATCATACTTATTTTGTGATTCGTGTGTATGCTAAATTATGGAGAGTCGAAATCAACAACATCATACATGTTGTTAAGTGTTAAGTATGATGAGTACTTCGAACTTTGAATATGAGTAGAGGTTCCATGGTAGTGCAATAAGTATGAATGCGAATAAATAGCAGGAATTATGAGTATGAATCGATCTCATTGCTGATTTTTGATGTCAACATACCTTCTGAATTTATGTTCATAATATTTATCACGTAGCTTATGGCTATAATAAAGGAAAATAATTTATGAATTTAAACAATAAAATCTATTTGAAAATCCTGTACAAAATTTTATAATTTTCCCATTTCATGCTTTTTAAATAGATTTTTTATCTGACATTTTTCGTTCCAACGTTTCTTTTTACATCTTGATATCTTTTATGCCGTTCATAAGATTATTTTTATAATTTTAATTAAAAAAATAAAATAATTTTTTTTTCACACTTTGTTGTTTTTAAATTCACTTGTGAAAACTTTTATGGCTTTATTATGGACGTGTTAAAACCCTCATACGTAAACTAACTGATACATACTGTTATATAGCATATGTATGTACGTATGCATGCACATACATACGTATGTATGTATGTACGTTGACAATTTAATAATATTTTGTAAAAATAAAAAGTAATGAATAATACGAACGAATAGTATTCATGCTGCAGTTAGTCAACCTCGTTGCCACCCACGTTGACAGTGAACAGCAATACATTTTTAAAGGGCCTGGCATGGCGTATAGAGTAACAACCAACAGCAACTGTTTGTAATTCAATACAAAACCAAATGCCAATGGCAGTTGAAATTGAAATGCTGAACGTTTGTCGTGGATATAAAGTGTTGGGGGGCGGCCAGAGAGCGTTACCGTACCCGGCACTGCATTCCGTTCTGTTCATAATGTTTTTATTGTGGAATTTTTTTTTTATAAGAAAGTGAATTGATATCGATTGGTAGTGGAGTGTTACTATTCATGCACTTGTGACTTAAAAAAAAATATGATACACAGCTGGTCATTGACCTGGTCATGTTAAATGCATATATGCATTGGATATGTTGCAACACAAATGCCATGATACTGGAAAGTATTTACTCTCTATATTAGATAGTAAATTATAATTTTTTTGGGGGTATAAATAATTATCCGTTGCTTGCTTTTGTGTCATAGGGTGGTCCGTACTGATCTCCTTTAGGAGCATTGGGTTGAATTTGTAGCGGTAAGAAGTTAAGTCCTAGCCCAACCTCAATTACGGGAATGCTGCAATACTTGCAAGCCATAGTCTCATTTGGGTTGCCTACATACAATGTATAGATGTACTGATTGCTTTATTTAAATGAGGTTTCCTTCGCTCGTTTTACAAGGAGCTTTTATTTTGTTGACAGCATAAAATTTCGTGCGATATTGCTAAATTCTGCTGTACTTGCATGTATTACCTCTGCCCTTGAATCGTATGGTCATCCGTCAGTTGCAATTCTCACCGACCAACGTTTTACTGGAGGGTATATTGAAAAACTTGGCACTCGATCTAGGCGCTGTAGTTCTGTAAGTGTGTGTATCAGAGGTCAGTAAAAAGATAAGTAGAATCGAATCATATTATTATTATTTTATGGAACCTCTACTCATATTCAAAGTTCGAAGTATTCATTATATTCATACTTAACAACACGTATGATGTTGTTGACTTCAACTCTCCATAACTCAATATATACACGACTAACACAATAAGTATTAGTCGCGTATGAACACTAAAGTATTTACTAGAAGGTTGTGTGTTTGCTCTGCTTGCTGCTACTCCGCGCTTTTTGCTTGCGTGTCTTTTCTTTTTGTTGTAAATGCAACAATAATTTGATGAATGAATCGAATTATTTTTTTAAAGTTATGAATGTAAATAAGTAGGCTTATGAATCAAACATATTTCGAATGGTATGAGTTCGATGTCAACGTTGAACGTATACTCATTGCAACCTGCACTTATAAATCAGTTGTAGGGAGTATGAATGAATAAGAGTACATAGTTAAATTTCAATATTGTTGAGTGGCGAAGAAACTATTCATTGCCGATCTCTGGTGTGAATGTAATATGTTAGTGCCGGGAAGGGGCGTAGGTTTTGAAGTTCACGTTTTCTGTAATCCTTAACTGAACTCTTCCACAGAAATGATGCTGCTGCTGGAATTTTGATGATTCCTTTAGAAAATTTTCGATTTCGATTTTGGATATTAAGTGTGGCATTGTAATGAATCTGTACGCTGGCCTAACTGGGATCTAGTGATTGGAACTAACGTAAAAAAGGCTAGTAGGGAACCCACTGTCAAAGTATGGGCTACGAAAAGGCGTATAGAGGGGCAATGTATCTTATAATAGGAAGCTGCTGGTATTGTTACACGACATATTTTGAAAATGTTGTTCAATCATGAGACCAGATTATCATGCAACAGAAGGGGTGAGTAATAAGGCGATCTTTTGTTTTTTTTTGTTTTTTTTATTTCAAATAAAAATAAATGAATTCTCTTTAAATTCTTCTGTAAACTATGAATAACAACCTTAGTGTACAGAGAGAGAGAGAGAGAGAGAGAAATGCTTGAAAACTTTCTTGCGTTTATTACTGTTGTTTCAAGCCAATTAAATTAATTCCAAAGTTTTCTTATGCAAAAATTTTCTAAATTTCTTGCCAGAAACTTTGCTAACCAAAATGGAATTGTTGAATGGGTTGGCATTTAAAGTTTTACAAAATAAATCTTCTCTCATTCTCTTTCTGTCTCTGTCTCACTGTAGAATAAATTTTCCTTTTGGCAGGTGTCATCGCTACTTAAAGCAAAAGAAATAAAAACAAAAACAAAAATAAAAAGAAAAATGAAAAGGAAAAGGAAAATTGTTATTCCCCTTTTTGAAGGCCATAGTTTTAAAATCACTTGCATTTTAACTAAAAAATAAACAACAACAACGACAACAGTAACAGCAGATAAGTTTTACAAATAATTAAAATTCTATTCATTACAACAACAAACTATTCATTTATGCATTCATTCGTTCATTCATTCATTCATTCATTCATTCACTGTGGTATTCATTCATTCACTGTGGTATTCAATTCAGCCAGCTTTTGGTTGATTATTATTCATGAGTTTTTTGCCTTTAAATTTTGCCAAAAAAACGACGAAGAAAATTGAACGAAATTCTCAGGTTTCTTGTGAAACCCCCCTTTGGTATTAAGAGCACAAACACAAACACAAATACACATATACTCTAGCTTCCATATTTTTTCTCTTCATAACGAATGTAACAACAACAACAACAACAAAATATATTTTTTTTTCAAAGAGTTGTTGTTGTTGTATTTGTGTGTGCTTGCATTTTTAAAGCTTTATGTGTCAACCGTAAATTTTGAAATTGTTTATCACAAGAGAGAGAAAAAAAAACAAGAAATTATTCTCATAGAGAGAGAGAGAGAGAGAGAGAGAGAGAGCGCTAGAGTTAAATGTAAAAAATGTACAGGNAATGTAAAAAATGTACAGGGAAATAAGAAATGCAGAGCCGGTTTAATGGCGTACATACAATATCGCTCATTGACTGCAATAGTGTTGTAAACAGGTTTTCTATTGCAGTAAGATAAAGTTTGTGCCCCTTGAATCGCAGAAAATTTAGAGTTTAGAATCAAACTAAGCTGCTTATTCTGCTTTAGACAGTATCGAGTTACCCAATAAAATTTTTACCCACAAATATTGTTTCTTTTGAGGAAAGCTTTGCCATTGGCGTACATCATTCGTTTATCTACCAAACAATGCATGGAAATAGTTAAGACTTCCGAAACATCACTGCCTGTGGTGCTTGTGGTGATCATAATTGGTTTACTGCGCAACAAATTGGCGAGTTTATGAAAAATTTTTGATGTAACTGGAAGGGTCACAAATGTTGTCAGGCTTTTGCTGGAGGAAGTGCAGAGAATAACTGGAATTTTCCGATTCTAAGACGATCACAACAATTGTGGCTATACAGCGGCTCAGTATGGCCTGCAAACCATTCTCAATGCCGTAAATAAACTGATTAGGTTCAAGAGCAACAGGTTTTCAAAGCTGATCAATAGAAATGGGCATTTTTTCCTACTTTTTGGGCTTCTTTATAGAAAACCAAAAAAAATCGTGCAAATTTTGAATTTAATTTCTGATATTGACCTTAAGCCGGGCATGTCATCATGAAGTCGTCGTGGTCTAATAGTTAGTGTGTTGGCTTATTAGACGTGAGGCCTCGGTTCAAACTCCAGGTCAGACATCAAAACGCAAACATGAAAAAATATTTCTTCGGCGACTTTCTCTCAGCAGATTTCTGTCAAAAACTCTCGGTGAGTAAATAAAATTGCCATAAAAAGTTTCTCAAAAATCTGTCATTTCGGGATCGACTATAAACTGTAGGTCCCAAAACTAATGTATAAAATGGTGTGAGAAGCTAGGCCGTAATCTTCATTGAAGGGTTATAATGACCAATTATGTGTGTATGTATGGTTGCTGTCATTTGTATACAATTTCAAAGTAAATGAACAAGACCCAAGTACATATATAGAGCTGAACTGTGGCTAAGCATTCCCAGACACCTGGGTTTTGCATAAGACGAAAAACATATACGTTTGAAGGGGCTCAGGGGAACAAGGTGTTGATTTTGCTCTTTATTACGGGAGAAGTTTCATGTTTTGGCTTTTTTTGTGACGCCACGCATTTGAACTTAAGTTATCGCCAAGATATCGCTGGAAATGTGCCACTGAGTTTTGCTCAAAATGATTAACGACTGCAGCCCTTCCACAGTTTTTCATTGTGGTTTTTAGGACACTATTGCAGTCAATAAGCGACATGTTTAGCTGTTATTTGCCTCTGTATTTGTGTATGCAAAAGTATGCAATCTCGTTACTTTAATCAATTCTCTTTTCATATTCATTTTTTTCTCTTCTTCTTAAGCCTTTAGGGAGAGTGAGAGACATAATATAAGAGTTATAGAAATGCATACACATACACATGCTCACGGTGGAACACATAAGAAATTCTCAAGATGTTTTACTTGTAAATCGTAATCGTAGTCGCAATCACGAGCAGCATCTTCGTCATCATCATCGTCTTCGTCATTATTATTGTTTGTAGAGATTGAAATATTTGATGGCTTTTCTTCCAGTTTGACAATCAAAACAAGAGACAAAGAAAACCAAAAACAGAATATCATTGAGTTCTCGTTTTCGTTTTCGTTTTTGCTTTCGTTTTTGTTTTTTACTTTTTGCCTGCTTTAAGTTTATGAATATGAAAATATTTACTTAACAATAACAGCAACAACAGCAACAACAACAACAACAACAACGACTGTAATGATAACAAATAAAAGCCATTTAAACCAACCAACCATTTAATCCTTAAGGACATTGAGCAGATTTTTGTTTGACAAAACAAAACTTGAGTACTTTATGCTCTTTATTCTTTGCTTTACTTTCCTTTTATTTTCTTTTGGTTTTTTTATTGTTGTTGGTCATTCTTTCTTCGTTTTTCCAAAAGGAAAGCAAAAGAAATTCTTTTAAAAGCTGATTAAGAGTTATTGAAAAAAAGGTTTCCTTTTCCTCTGTGTGTGTAAAGGATTTTGGTATTTTGAAACTATTTACAGGATAATAGAGAAGCATTAATAAGGTTGTTAAGTTACACTAGAAAGTATTCATGATTTACGCACTGTGTATGTGGTATATAAGGCTTCTGGTAATGTAGGCTGCATTGTATAATTAGTGGACTTGAAACACAATGTTTTTTCCATAATCATTTATGGAAGCCTGAAGTTTAGAGAAAGCATCACATTACCATGTAAAGCTTAGAACAGGTTGTTTGCTGGGCTTGGATTAGGTTAGTTATGGGATTTATTACGTGGCATTGCGAGATTAGAGAGCTGACAAGGATTTGCAACAGATCCCAGTCGGAATATTGCAGGGAATGTTGCAATGAGGAGGAGTTGGAGACTATCGACCACCTCCTCTGTAACTGTCCAGCCCTTAGTAGGTTGAGGTTGAAGATCCTTTGCAAGGGCTTCTTTGAGGGTTTGAATCCTGTGTCGAATTCTGGCTCTTCATAGATTCATTATTAGTTTAAGCTGTTTGAGAAGTGCTAGGGCTTTAATAGTCTAGTCGCACTCTCTTGTGTGTTTTGTTGGTCTGTGTAATTCTTTCGCTTCCTTATTCTTCCTTTCCTACTTCATCTCCCCTATTATCCTCTCGCCTCAATTGGCAAGTGCACATCCTCTAACCTAACCTAACCTATCATGTAAATTGTACTCGCCTAGCTCCGAAAGTATCTTGCATCTCCAGTATGGCCATGCTTTCATGTGGTTTCTATTACCGGGATTTCGCTTGATGACATAACCAATTCACTTTCACATTTAATTTTTAAAATGTGTGCCAAAGCTTCGTGTAGATTAGAACACGTATTAGAACACATTCAAATCTGCGTCCAAATAATATACAATACCGGTACTCATCGAGTACTGAGTAGAAACATCTTAACATCTCTGTCGCTCGGAGTAGATGCATAAACTGTACGTCCCGCCACTCATGCATACAAATTAACACACACAACCTGGGTGTGTAAGAAACTAGGTTGTAATCCTGACTAAACGGTTGGCAAATTAAATAAGAAGTTGTAAAGTCGCCGTGGTCTAGTAGTTAGTGTGTTGACATATTAGACTTGAGGCCTCGATTCAAACCCCAGGTCAGACATCAAAACGAAAATATTAAGGAAATATTTCTGCGGTCACTTCCTCTCAGCAGTTTATGGGAACAATCTCTAAAAGTAAAATAAAATTGTCATGAAAAATTTCTGAAAACTCTGTCGTACGGAGTCTACATGAGTAAACTTTAACACACACAACCTGGGTGGCGTAAGAAGCTAGGTTGTAATCCTGACTAAACGGTTGTAATGGCAAATTAAATAAAGAAGTTGTGCTTCACCAGTTGTTTCAATCTTTCAAGATGCGATTTTTCAAAGGCCTTTTCTTTCCAGTTAAAGTCAGTCTTTTGTGCTCTCATATCGAAGTAATGTGAGACTGCGTTTTGTACAGTCGTACCGAAGAAATAAAGGCTTTTAAATCAAGGCTCCTGCCTAAATTCCAAACTTATTCAAAAGATTTGATGCTTGCAATTTTTTGTTCTTCTCAACGCTAGGTTGGCAGGTAGAGACATACTTAGGCCACATAAGACTTATGTGCTACCACCGATTTCAATTTCGGTCAATTCCAGAAAACCATTTGAAGCATCAGAAGCTTTATGCCTGACGTTTGGTTTAGATCGTCCATGTGGTAGACATCAAGATGTCTTTTTCTTCTCCGGCATAATGCTGGCGTGTGTGGATAAACAGTCTCCTGCTTTTCTGCGTTTCTACAGCTTCTGCAGAAATCGTTTACCTAGTATCCAAGCCTAATAAGCCTTGCATGAGTTCCTCTAATGCAGCTAATGATGCTGTGGATGAGTACTAATTTGTTACAGTTAAGACTCCTTAACTCTATGCTCAACTCAAAGAGGTATGGCATACAGAAGTTTTTAACCCGCATGTCTGTCTTCATTACTTTATTTTGCTTACTTTTTTCTCTTTGAAATCATTATCAGAAGAAGAAGACGTAGCATTACTTACTCTATGTATTCCATGCAGGTTTAATTTCATTCACTGCTGTGAACTGCTGTGTTTATTTATTTATGATTTCCTTGAAATAGGATTTTAAAGTCTGTTTACAACACTTAATCAGATTTATTAAGAAAATGTTTGTTTTTCTTTATCCCAAAGGACAACAATACAAATAGCAACAACAATATAAAATATTTTCTATTTTCGTTTGAATTTGTGCATAAAATTAAAATAAAATTTATTTTTTGTTTTCCTCTCTCTCTCACTTTCTCTTTAAAGAATAGAAGGGGAGTGGAAAGAAAAATGGAAACCCGAATATTTTAATTAAATTTGGCACTTTGAAATTAACCCCCGCCCGAAATGCTATTAAAGGGATAATAAAAGAAATTTACATGTTGATTAACACTTTATTGGTGGGGATCATCTAGTGACCCAGCACACACATTTACATTTACACATACAAACAGAATGATAACAAACAGATGATAAAATAAAGAGATAAAAAGACACACAGAAAAAGAGAGAGAGAGAGAGAGAGAGAAATGTCTCATATTTTTTCTTAATGCTGAGGCAATAATGAGCGCCCTTATAACTTAAGCAGATGCCTACAAACAATTAGCAAAACTCATAAAATAAAATGTGTAGAGAAAAGAGAGAGAGAGAGAAAGCATGCTATAACTGTATATTTAAGTATTGAAAATGATGATACGTTTTAATTTGGGGTTTAACTTATTGTTGTTTTGGTTTTTTTGGGGGCATAAAATGTCAAATACAAAAATCAAGATATTAAAGGCAACCGTTTTCTATTCATTTTTTTATATTTGTTTTGTTTTGTTTGGTTTTCCTTTGATTTCATTTTTATTTCTCTAACAAAAACAACTTTCACTTGAACACTGAACTACACACACATACATAAACAGACCATCAACAAACCAACGACCAGTTATAAAAACAAAAGCAAATAAAAGAATAATAAACAAGCAAAAGTGAAAAAGAAAGGACAAAAGCAAAGAGACAGAGAGAGGGAGAGAGCAGGAGAGAGAAAAGAAAAAAATAAAAAGAACAATACCATCATCATCATCATAACAACGGCAATAATATCAAGACAGCAGGAAACAACAACGACAACAACAACAAAAAAAAATTGGCATTACCAAGTAATGCTAGAAAAATACAAATAAAAAATACAAACTAAACTAAAGCAACAACTTAATGTCTTAATATATTCACCAAAAACAACAAAACAAAAATAAACACAAGAGAATAAGCCAAGCAAAGGAGAGCAGTATTACAATGTTTTTTTGTCCCCTCTTCCATGCTTATTAAAATACTTTAATTTTGCTTTAAGCTTGTAAATGCAGAGACATTTAAGCCTAATCTCTCTGTATTTTTGTGTTTTTTTTATCTCTTATTTTCCCTTTTTGTTTTTGTTGTTTTCTTTAACAACAACAGCTGTCTCCTCATAAAAGGACACACACATACTACCTCCCGCCCTTTCTTTATCCAAAACTTAGTGAAATTATTACAGTAATGTTAAGCGAAGTAAAGAGAGAGAGAGAGAGAAAGAGAGAGAGAGAGCAAGTGAATGAAAGGCCCGTATCAACATATTGACAGTTTCATACACACACACACACAGCATAGTGAATGTGCTTTTTCAAGTTTTTTTTTCTGTCTACTTTTGCTTTCTTTTTTGTATTCGCTTTTGTTCTTCTGTATTTTCGTTGTGTTTGTTTGTTTTGCTGAGACTAATAGTGTTGCTGTTGTGTAAATACCATACGAATGCTTCCCTTCAAGTCATTGTCCAGCCGTTGACATGTGGTGGCCGTTTTTCTTATTATTGCTTTAATGTTTTATTTACAGTGGGCAACAATAGAAGAAATTTTTAATAGAAATTGAAATTATAAAATAATTAAAAACCTTTTTACAGTTTTTTTGAGTTAAAATATGTTTTTTTTATTATTATTTTAAGGATTTGACGTGTTGGAAGCAATTAAATGATTTGTTATTCCATGCTATCTTCCTCTACTCTTTGTAGTTTTCATTTAGTGGTTCGCGCAAGGCTGCATCTAAAGTATCATGTATTTAATGAAAGGTTTGCGATTTACGAATATGAATTGTTTAATCACACAAAAATGCTTAGAAATTGTTCACTTGATTGCTGTAGGACTGCTATTTTCTTAGAGAAATTATTAGCAAGTCAGCATCCCATTTGTGTAGGTTCAAGTAAAATCGCTTACGACAATACAAGGTATTTGAGGACTTTTATACTTCCGTCAATTCGGATGTCAGAGCTTCTCCTGTGTGAACAGGAGACCCAAAAGTAAGACCAATCATCATCAATTGTAAAACGCTTAATTTTTGATATTGCGATCGCTTCTGTTAGAGAAAATGTCGTGGAAATTTCTAAAGCGTCGAATCTACGACGGTGTCAGTATTTGCGCTTATCTTGTGGCTTGCTGTGGTGTATTTTACATTTGAATTTTCAACTTTACCTCCAATTCTCGTTATAGTTAAAGGCGATTCCCAACGTCGTATATATGCTGACAGGGTGCTAGAGCACTAGGCTTTCAATGCTGATTTTGCGAACAAAATTTTCTTCAACGATGAAGTTTATTTCTAACTTCAACAAGCGAAAGTGTGGTATATGGAGCTTGAAGAACCCTGACATCATTGCGAACAAGTTAATATTTTTCTAACATGGCTATGAAAGAACTGTTACCGACAATTCAGAGTCTATGGGCGTATACTATCTGGCCTACAATTGAAGATTATGAACTGCACGGCAAGGAGTTTCAACAGCAAGGTGTCATAAGCCACAAAATTTTGAACGATTTTGGCTTTATTGCATGAGTGGTGTCCAGAAAGAGCAATTTAAGATCTGGAGACATTAATTGGCCATCAGTTTAACCCAATTAAGCCTTTTTTGTGAAGCTATGTTAAAGGCTTTGGCTACGCAACTAAGCCTTTACCGTTGGAGTATCTGGTAACCAATATTAGTCGCGACTTTAACCGAATCAATCCTTCTGCAATCACTCCGAGGAGGTCATTTAAATGGCATTGTATTCCATACATAATGGTAGAGATCAGGCAATATAACGACATAAAACTCGAAATCATGTAATTTATTAACTTTTCATATCATTTTTATTTAAACTGGTCCCACTGTATGCCATTTATTAGCAGTTCATGTTTTGTGGGTACAAGTGTCCTTTGCTATTAAGAAAATCGCCAAGAAATCATTAAAGAAAACACAGAGAGAGTGAAAGAACAGAAAAATATACGAGAATAACAGACTGAATGTTACAAAAAGTCAAATCAATTGAATGTTTAACTTGAAATCTCCGACACTTTCAATCTCTTTATCACAAAACTCTCACTCCCTCTCACTCACTCACAGCTTTGTGTTGTCTCTACAGTATTTTGTATATTAAAATGGCATCACGTACCGTTATGCAGCATGACAAACAATGGATATTATTTCTCTATTTTCATAGCAATACGTGGGTAAAAGAGTGTGGTCGTGCGTAAGTGCGTGTGTTCGTGTGTGTGTGTGTAGTTGTATGTGCCTTCATTTGTTTTTGTATGTCTCCTGCTTTATTTCCTTCCTTTGTCTGCTTTGGTTTTCTTGTTTTTTTCCCCCTTTTCTGTGTGTGTCTTGTTTGCTCACATTAAATTTAACGCCACAAATTACTAAATACTCTACGAAAAATTCTTTTCGCTTTTTTTTTTGCTTTTGTTGTTGTCATACTTCTACTATTACAACAAATCCTACTTAATACGGTACACAGCCTTAAAATAACAACAACAAATAGCATTAAAACTAAATGAGAGATAAAGAAAGAAAGCAAAAAAAAAAAATTCGAAATTGTTTCGCTCTAAAAACATGAAAGAATTACCCAAAAAATGCTACAAAAAAAATTGTGATTTAACTCTTAAGCTGAGTAGTCATGTTATATGAGAGCGAAAGGAGAACAAAGAGAGAGTGATAGAGAGAGTGAGGAAGGGAGGGGGCATAAGAAAATGAGGGCATATTAAATTACAGTGTAAAACATAAAAGTGTGACCGCAAATGTACATGAACAAGATGAACTTGCGTTTGAAGGGAATGTTTGTGGTTGGTTGATGGTGGTGGTAGTAGTAGTAGTGGTGGTGGTGATGGTAGAAATGGTAACATTTTTAACGCAAACCACACTAACTGATGGATTGTTTTGGTTAAAAAAAGGGAACATTTTTAGCAGATAAAATATTAAAAGGGAATGTTATTTAAGCACACACAGAAAGAGTGAGAGAGAGCGAAAAATGCAAGGGGAATTGTGGTTTTATTTCTGCCTTAAAGATAGCATAGAATTTCTTTTTATTGTTGTTGCCGTGTAAGTGTTATGATTTCTATGGTAATTTGACTTTAATTTGAAGACATTTGTTGTATTCATAATGACAGACCATCTCTAATGAGGCTCTTACAATTGGAATAATTGCATGGGTCACATATGGACGGGTCATTACGCCCAATAGTCATTTGACCATATCAAATTTGCCATCATCATCATGAGCATGAAATTTTATTGTAAAACTTTTGCAGCAATTACATGCGTAATGTTATTGGAGAATCATTATCTTTTAAGGACTTTTTCTAGAAGACATTTGGCACAAAAAAAAAAAGAAAAAAAAATTAAAACAGGAAGCCCAGCAGATGCCAAAGATAATGAAATTTTGTAACAATTTTTGAAAACAATGATGATTTACAGGCTTGGGATCTTGAATAAGATTCAGCGGATTCCTTTTCCTGAGTAAGTCTGGCTTTAGGACATTATTCTTTGCACCGTTCTCTGCTTGACAAGGCTACTACTTGTAGGTCAGACGTTGTGCTGAGCGTAGTGTCCTATATTTAAGGGAGTTGGGTTGTTTGAATCAACCTCCGAATTGTTAATTCAACATTCGGAATGATGTTTCATCGCTGATGCGAAAAGAACTTATGAATGGAAGCACAGAGATTGAAAATTGTCATTCCATACAAAAGTCTAAGGAACCGGAAAATCCAGTGGGGGCTGCAATATACATTTTTATTGACGGATCGACCCTGAATGGAGGCTCTAGCGCTAGGAGGCTCTAGTGCTAGCGTGAGTGCCTCAGACTGAAGCTTCTTTATAAACTGGATAACAACTACAGCATTTTTTAGGCGGAGATATTCGCTGTCTTGAGGCCATGGGGGTGGTTTACAAATGTTAGCACTCGAAAGGTACTTTGGGATCCTATCGGGTCAGTTTCTTTTGGGAAAGGAGAGGGGGCACACTTGAAAGATTTAATTCTCAATTGATTGATGATATCGATTGTTTTCGATAATAATTCTTCAATCTACTACTCTGATGAAATCCATATTTCGGTTGGAAGAATCAAAATGTTCTACTTGACTACACTTGCAAGAGGATATCTAAGAAAAAATGGAACCTTAGACCTCATACTCTGCATTAGATGTGTATCGCAGACAAAAGATAAATTCGCACCTGTGATATTCTTATCCGGGTTGGAAAAAATGCAACAATTGGTCCTGTATTGCTGCAATATTACCCGATACAACCCTGCAGATTTTTGTTAAACGCCTCTTTGCAAAGTCGACATTGAGACTCTGAGAGTCGGATGGATAGGGGGTATCAAGAGAATTATGTAGGACATATCAGGATCAGAATAGCTTTCAAAAAAATTTGGATGCAAAATCTATCCTTTGGAGAGGCATGACAGCAGTATTCAACGTTGACTCGAAAACAAAAACGTGTCTAGGGGAGGGTATTTATTTTTATGAATTTGAGCTTTCGATTCTTGACGACAGCACTGGTGTCCAGTTGGTGAATTAAGCCATTGGTAGGGCAGTGAGTTCTATTTGGAAATTTAATAAACATGGACAATATTCCATTTTGTTGCTTTAGTTTAATTAGAATTTTTCAAAGGTTCTCTGTTTAATCCAAAGCTATGGTACTGAATGCACGTAGTAAACGTACTCTACTGTCAAATTGTATCGCTTAGGAACTGTGAATCAGTTCAAGAACGTAATTCCTTTGTAATCTCTCTTTTACTTAATAACGCCGTTTATTAGACGAATTACGGTAAAACTCTTCAATCTACTTACATATGTAACGTGCACACACACACATACTTACTTTTAAAACAATTCACCACAACTTTTAAGCTCATTCGCCATCAGCTAAACATTTTAATTGTCATTTACAAACGTAATGAAGATTTTCTTTAAATCTTTAAAGAACTCTTCAATGCGGGCATTTAACAGCTACTGAGAGACAGTTTATTAACCCACATACTAGTGGGCCATTAAAAAGAACAAAAAAGAAAAAAAAACAAAAAACAAAACAATGCATGACCACATAATAACCTTCAAAAGATTTCATCATTTTGCTGTGATATCTTTGGCTCTTCAACTGTCATCCACTAGACAGGCCATGTTATAACCAAAATGTCGTCAACCTGCAGTTTTTAAAACCACAAAATGGATATTTTATCTGTTCTTCTGGCTTAGTTGCTCTTGATCTGCTTTTATTTTTATTATTTTCATTATTTGCTTTGTAGTTGTTTTATTTGCAGTTGTAGTTGTATTAGTTTTGTTGTGTTATTAGAAAGCTTAACTTCTCTCTTTTTTTGATTTTTGTTGCTTTTATAGTTTGACGCCGCCGTAGCCTTTGTTGTTGATTTGAAAATAAAATTTTTTTTTGCTGTGTTCTGTTGAAAAATAAACGGTTTTTTAATTCTAAAAAGAGTGAGAGTGCGAGAGAGAGAGAGAGAGAGAGAGAGAGAGAGAGTGAGTGAGTAGGAATTAAAGAGTGATGAGTTGGATTTAGATATTGTTGTCTGTGTTAGTTTACTGTACTGTGTCTGTGTCAATACAAATATTCGTGACTTAAAGGGAAATACAGTGGGCATTAGATGAAATATGAAATCAAATATTCTTTTCTTAGATAAAATTAAAGGCTTTGACAGTTTTTTTTATTTGAAAGTGGCCTATTTGTTAAGATTGCCAGAAGATAATTGTTGTTTTGGTTTTAAGTTATTGGGATTGGTAATAATTTCCCCACTATTTGAGCATGTAAATAATTTATGCGAGTATTTTCTAAAGCAGCTATTGCCTAATCACGAAATGAAGGCTAGTAAATATACTATATCCATTAAAGGGGTGAAATGTTAGAGATAAGATGGAATGTCCAACTTCCCTTTAAATTGTACTCAATTTGAGCTTGGAAATCTATCGGTCTCGCCTTTTTCAAGGTGGTGAAAGAATGGTTACCTCATTACTCTTGCTAATGCCAATGAATTCTTATCGGATAAGAACCTAAATGTGCTTAGGAAATACGTCGTTTTGTTAAGTTGAAAAATTTTTTTGATATTATGAGCGCTGACTCGGAACGAAAAAATTTTTGTGGATCTTTTTATGACAATTTTATATTACACTCAGAGTTTTTGTCCGAACACTGCTGAGTGTAAGTCGTTTATGTTCGAGACATCTAAAGCAAGCCATCACACTACTAACACACATCACACTACAACACTAATAAGCCATCACACTACAACACATCATATGATATGATGGATAGGAATAATGCTGCAGCTTCGTCAAGATAGGAAAGGGTCTCTCCACACCTTTCCATAGAGAGGGTTTTTCATTGCCAGTTCCTTGCATATAATAAAATTGACGAATTCTTTCTTCAGTGAAATCAATACATTAACTTGGTTTGCTTAGTTAAATTCCATCGCAGCTTCACCCACGGATTGTTTCGAGTTTATTTTTTTAAATTTATTTCACAGCCTTTTTTTAACCCACAGTGCACAGTTTTTGGGAGTATACTCATGGGTGTTTACGTGTGTATGGGAGCATAATATAGATATACAAACAATAAAATATACCAACACATACACATACTGACATTCATACACAGACACTATCCCACAAACAAGTAATTGTTGTGACTAAACGAAACGTGAGTTGATTTTTAAGCATTTTCTGGTTTTATTTTCCTTTTTTTTGTTTTTTTTTTTAAGAAATGATTGCATTTTAGTCCTTGAATGTGATGAATTTATAAATAAAACGTCACAATAACAACAGCAACAGACACAGTCACATATGCGTGAGTATGACGGAAAGGAAACAAAATACAGTAATAAAATACAGAAATGACTGAATGACTGAATGACGGAATGAATGTATGAGCGGATGTGAATGTATTAGTGAATGTGTTGTAATAGTATGGATGCCATGGATAAGTATATGGTTAAATTGAAAGTGATGACACTAAAAAAGTCAATAACGTTTAGGGTAAACATATACGAACACACACACATACACACAGGTACACACTGATATAGTTAAACTTAAATATATAACGTTACATCAATGCTACACTATACTTCACTACACACCACTCTCTCTTTCCCCCATTGTGTGTGTGAATCGTCTTTCTAACAAAGGCAAGAAAGCAAAAGAGAGAGAGAGAAAAAAAAACAGCACACAGAAATAAAATTCAACATCATGGGCAATTGTAAAACCACAAAAAGCAAGGACAGTTACAGTTAAAGAGCGTCAGAGAGAGGGAACGAGTGGAAAAGCGGAATACATATAATAAACTTGACAACAAAAAAAAAAGAAAATAGAACTACAACATCATTTTAAAGCGTAATAAAATGCAAAAGCATGAGAGAAAAAAATTTTGAGAATAAACCAGAGACAGTGTGTATGTGTATGTGTGTGTGTGTACAAAGGAAGGAAAGAGAACAAGTGGTTATGGAAATGCCTCTAATGGAAATGTAAATAGAAATTTAATTTATTGTTGTACATTCAACTGTTGTTGCTGGTTTTGTATGCAAACCAGAGATGAGTAAATTTAGTACTTGAGTGCCCGTTTATTTTGATTTTATTCATGATAGTTTTAATACGTTTTCATGAAATTAATGAATTATTTAAAAATGTATTCCATTGGGACGTGAAGTATTTGCGTAGAATCTAGCATTTTGCCTGTTGGCAATTAAAATCGTGAACAAGAACACCGAAAACCATAGAGGTGTACATTAGTACCTCTCAGAGAGTGTCATGCAAGTCGAATGTGAACAGAGCAACAGTGAAGATTGTTGCTCGTACTACTACTACAGTACTATTCAGGCTTAAATAATGGCTATAAAGATTGATGCCGTGTGGATCCAGTATCAGAGTATATTGCGTAGAGTTATACGCAGCTCTAGTGGCAGTAAAGTGGCCAGTAGAGTCGCCGTAGCCCTAAGTAGGTAATGTGTTAGCTTATTAGACAACAAACCGTTGTTCAAACTCTAGCTCAGACATCTTAAACAAAACGAAACAGGAAACTAATTTTTTTTCAGGACTTCCTCTCAGCAGGCTTGTGGCAAAAGTTCTGTGGTAAAAAAATTGTCATGAAAGTTTTATCAAAAATGGTCCCCTCGTGGTTAAAAATACAACCCAGAAGGTTGTAATCCTGTCGGGTTGTAATGACTAATTAAGTATGTCTACCACATTTAAATATGCCGGGTGAATCTGAAGTGGATAGCGAGGCATTCTACGGTTACCCTCACTCATTTGAACAAGAGGATATTAAAGTTGACAAAGTTGCAAAGGCTAGTACAACAGAAATTTCGAATAAATCCATACGTGAGATTGACATCCCTCTGCAAAGGAACAAACAAATACTGCGAAACGAACTTTATTAACGAAAAATTGGAAAATACCGCCTAAAAACTGAACCTAATAGTGGTTAGAACCTAGCAAAGGCTTCTGCATATATATTTCCGCATGCTGGGGATGTCTCATGGACTTACCAAGAACTTTTGAAAAAAAGTACCATTTTGTACAATAAAAAAGTACTTTTTTGATTTGCTACTTGATACAGTTTAAAATTTGTATTCTCTCTCTCTCCCTCTCTCTCTCTCTCTCTCTCTCTCTCTCTCCATGTTAAAAGAAACTAAAAACTAATAGAAAGAGTAAGAGAGAGAGAGAGAGAGAGAGAGAGAAAGAGAGAGGAGAGAGTGGGAGAAAAGAAAAGCATTGGTTTTGTTTAATATTTTCGATAAAAAAAATTTTTTTTTTAAAATTCTTCTTTTCTTGCTCTTCTCTTCAATTGCAAATAAATAACGGAATGACAACAAATTTTATTGCGTTTTTAAGCTGAACACACTCAATACATACTCAGACTGTTAAACAAATAGATTCGAAGAGAAACATACACTCACACATATACACACACAGCCGTACACATACATACAGAGAGAAGTAAATATATTGAGGATTTATTAGTTGTTTATTCTTACAAATAAACTCTCCTTCTCTACTACTCTCCTGCTTCGCTGCAGCAATTCTTTCTATTCTTTCCTTATGCGTTGTTTTTTCCTTTGATAAGCTATCCAACGACATCGTGGAAGTAAGAGGCGCTTTTAAATGCAAGCTTGTGTTGTTTGCAGTGCAACAAATAACTGTGCTTAGCTGCTCAGTTGTTGTTGAAATTTTTTCATAAAGTTTAACTAAAAATTTATTACAAAAAAAAAAAAAAAAACACTCACAAGCACACACAGACACAGAAAATAGAGAGTCATCTTTTCATTCATTTATTGTAGTTTTTTTTCTCTCAGTCTCTTGCGTAGTTTCTCTCATTTTCTGTTGCTTTTCCATTTCTTTTCAAACCAGGCGTCTTACAAATCCATGATTTATTTAGAAATTCAATGGAAATAATTTTCTTTACTTAGTGGTTTTGTTAACAACAAGAACAACAACAACAAAAATGAATAAAAAATATTAAAAGGAGAGAGAAAAAGAAGAAAAAAAGAAAAAAAAACCAACCGATTTGAAGTAAAATGGCAAATAATTCCATAATTTGTAAATGGTGGGGCATTTATTTGTTGATTTTGGCTTTAAAAACGGAATAAAAGACAAGGACAACAGTTAGAGAGAGAGAGAGAGAGAGAGAGAGGGAGAAAAAGAGTGAGAAAGAGAGAAATCTCTTTTGTTTGATTTAATCTTATTGTTGTTGTTGTCGTTATTTTCCATAGTCAACATTTATGTGGGATTTTAAATCAGTAAATCAGTAAAAAAAAAGAAAAGAAAACAAATGAGAATAAGAAAAGAGTAAAGCAAAGAGAGTGAGTGAGTGAGTGTGTAAGTGTGTGAATGAAAATAAATTTATTGTTATGAACTGTTGATTGTCTTTAATAGAGCTGAGTTAAGCTAAACTGACTGTGTAGTAACGAAAGTGTACGTTTTTTTGTTAAGGATTTTTCATAAAATTTTTGTTTTTTTTTTCAATGGAAAATTTATTAAATTTGAACTGAAATTAAAGAGACAGGCCATTGAGAATGAAATTTGTTTAATAAAGACCAAGAGAAGTCATATTTTTGAAGGCAATGGAGGTTTTGGCAACGATTTAAAGACTTGAGTAGAACTTATTGTGCTGGAACTTAGGTTAGTTGATGCAGTTTGGAAAGTAAATATGGTTTGCCCATCTTGGAAACAAACAGGACACTTGGGAATATCTGTGTGAAGCTACCGAAAACTGTTGATTAGGAAGATATGAACTACTGGAGAGACATTACTTAAATTAACATTAATATACTGGCAGTCCTAATACTATGATGACTTCAGTGAGATGAACAAACAGAAGCTATGCAGATCAGGTCAATACGCTACTTACGTACTCTCCCCACTGTTTATTGATTTCAAGATAGGCCTCAGAAGGCCTCTATGATAGAAATCATGAAGAAGAAAGTCTCTCTAGTCTAGTGGGTAGTGTGTTGGGGTACTGTACCAGAGCTTTTGATTAGAAACCTCAAAATATTTGTAAGGCATACCTTCGTCAACTTTCTCTCAGCAATCTTGTGGCAAAAACTCTGAGAGTAAATAAAATGCCAATAAAGTTCTTCTCAAAAATCTGCTGTCCAGAGTCGACGTTTAAGCTGTAGGAGCTGGTACTCATGGAAAAAACAAGGGTGGTGTTAGCAGCCAGATCGTAATCCTGATTAAAGGGTTGAAATAGCCAATTAAGTTCAGTTAAGTTATATAGAAGAGAAGAAGTACTCCAAATAATTCAAATCATTGGTGTTATGTTGGAGGATTACCCCCATCTTACCAACACTAAAGTAAATCATGAATGCCTTCAATAACTTCATCTGTTTAACATCTGGTGAATGACATCACAAGCGGGATATATCCTCAAGCAAATAATATTTGTCAACTCTTGGAGTCAGCAATTCTTACTATTGGAATTCCTACGAGAGAATTTCTCTGTACTACTCAGATTTATATTCTTTTGGGATTATTAAGTGCCTTTAAAGGTTCTTTAATCAATTACGATCAACTCGAAAATGATATTTGAGTGCTTAGAATAACTAAGTAGGATAGAGATTTTACATTGGACCATATTGCAAGGAACGAGAACTAAGGATGTGGCGGTAATTCCTTGAAAAGAGAAGAAATTTTTACTATAATTAGCCCAGACTCATTCTCTCAGATTGCAAAAGGCCAGAAGAGGGAAATACTGCAGAAAATTTGCATGATTTTACCGACCAGGTTCAAAATCTTATCAATTTGTTGTTGAAGTAAGGTATTTTAGATCATTTTCAGAAAAAGTTAACACCATAGGATGTCAATTGATATTAAAATTAAATATTATTGCCTGTACTTTGTTTTTTTCTAAGGGAAAACAATATTTATTGTCACTGATTTCCTTAGAAATATTAAAACATTACGATACTTTATCTTTCTCTCTCTCTCTCTGTTTATTTTAAAACCATGTATTTAAAGCACACTTTAAGGCTGTTGTCATTTCCTGTTTATTTTATTTCCCATTTTTTCTTTTCATTTTTGACCCAAAATACACAAGGAGAGTGAGTAAGAGACTTCATTTTATTACTTCGGCCTGTCTATGACCGATTAAAGTCTTAAATTTAAATTGTTTTCGTTTTACTTGCACACGCAAACAATATAAAATCAAGCAAGAGAGAGAGAGAGAGAGAGAGAGAGGGAGAGAGAGAGGAACAGAGAGAAAGAGTTCATAAAAATAAGAAAACATTTTAAATCTATTTTGTGGTTTTACTCCTAAACACTTTTATAGTGTTGAGCTTTTATTTGCAAACAAAACAAAAAAAGAAAACAGAAATGAAAAAGGAAAACAACAATAAAATGAAAAACATTTTCATACTCTCGCATAACATTTTTAAATAAAAGTGACAAAAAAAACTCCCAAGAGAAATGAACTACCAAGTAAAAAAAAAACAACTTTAAGGAGACAACAAGAGAATAAAGGAGAGAGGGTTAACGGTTGCGATGATGGTGATGATGATGGGAATGATGATAAATAGTCAGAAATACTTTTAAATCTTGTTTAAGGTTTTCAAAAAAGAGCCTAAAACTTATACTCTCACACACACATACATACACATTGATTCACTTACTCATTTTATGTTAAAACAGTAAACAATTTGACATTTGAATCCTCTTAAAGATGTAACAACAACTATAAAAAACACAAAAAAAAGAGAAAAAGAAGAGAAACAACTTGTCATATTGAAATGTCATGAAATGTCATACATATATGTATACGTATATAAAAATAAATATGCACTCTTTACTGTAGCAGTGTAGCAGTATGATCATTGAGAGTGTGTTTATAAAAAAAAACAAAAAAAATAATGTTCGCACAACATAATGTTAAAATAGGATTTCAATTACTCACACCACACAGATAGCAAATGTTCTTATTGAAACAGAGAACAGACACATACAGCATACAGTGTATATATGGCTGTCGCACACATGTCTTCTGCTTTTACTCTGTCTAACAGTATAGAGAAATAACAAGCATTTCATTTCTCTTCATTTCATTTCATTTCATTTCATTTTTTTCTTTCATTCTTCTTTATTTTCTTGTTGTAGTTTTTCTGCGTGTGTGTGTGTGAGTATGTGCAATTTATTAAACAAGAAAAAGAAATTGAAAAAGAAATATTTGTGCACACAAACATTACAAAAGCAAAAGCATTTCATGTTGTTGTTGCTATTGTTATTGCTATTGCTGTTGGTAATTTGTCTACAACACTGTCATTTAATGTCAAAATATTATTATTAGCATTTCTTTTGCTCAATTGATTTACATTCTCAATTCGTTTTTACATTAAGCATACGACATACGCTCTCTTACACTCTCTTCTCTCTTTTTTGCTTTTGACGTTGTTTTTGTTTCGTTGAAATTTTCCAAATTGCTTGCAATTTTCTTAAGTATTAAACAGGGTAACACAAAAATTGTAAAGCCAATTACTATAACTACACACATACACACTCATATGTATACAAATAAATAACAGTACAGTCATCATCATCATCAAGAGAAAACACAAGAGTGAGAGTCAGAGAAATGTGTAAAAGTATAATGAAGCTGAGAAATATATATGCATTGTAGTTGTAATATGACCTCAAATTCTCAATATTTTTATTGTTTTTGTTTTAGTTTCTTGGTTTTGTTTTTGTTTTTCTGTTACAATAAATTTTATTGTTTTGTTTTATTAAGTTTTTGTTTCTCTCTCTTTTATTTTGCTTTTGTTTTTGTTGCTTTGTTAAATGGACATAAATCTTGGACTTTTTTTAAAAACTACTACAATAAAAACAATAACAACAAACATCACTAGAATTAAATGAAATGAGAGCAATAACAAAGAGAGAGAGAGAGAGGGAGAGCGAGAACACAAAAAATTGTGAAACCAATTAAACTTGTAGACATAAAAATGAAAAAATATTTTTACAAACACACTCACACATACACATACCCATACAGTTAGTAGCCATAAAAGCATTTTATTTTTGATTTTCTACACACAAAATTAAAGAAGAATGCTGGGGCATGTAAATATAAAAATAAACAGTGGGTAGCAAAAGTGTTTACGTGTAAACTTAAAAAGATTGCAGACAGTAAACGAGAAATGAATTAAAAGGAATTCATAATTTTAAAAACTTTTCTGTGGAATGTGAAGAGAATTATTGAAGGGAAGATGTGTAAATAGATTTGAGTCATGTAGGAGACTATCCAGAAGTAATCTTCTGATCGAGCACTGTAGACTCAAAGAATAATAGTTCAGAAGAGTGATAACTTTAAGCCTCACAAATTGTAGATTCTATGATAAGGACAACGAATCATCAGGACACAGGCTTGAAGATGTGCGGTGTTAATGTGTCGAAGAGAAAAAAATTTTTGGATGCTAATGAAATACTACAATTAATAGCATAAATTGTACGGTCATAGGACTCTAGCACCTCTAACGAAAATAATAAAGTCCAAAAGGTTTTTGGAAAGAGCAAATCGAGTGGCATGTGTCTTGATATGTCCACGAATAAATTTATTTTCCCTTTTTTTTAAATTCTTTTTCCATTTTGTTGTTGTTAATTGTTATTGTAATTGCTGTTGTTGTTGTTGTTGTTATTGTTGTGTGATTTTATTTACAATATGTTGCACAAACTGAGGCTGATTTAATTGCCACAAAATTTTTTTTTACACTCTGACAGAGTAATTTAAAGAATGTTTTGGGAGAAAATTTGCACAAAATTATTGGTTGAGGGCAAAATTAATTTCGAAATTAAAGAAAATGAGATTTGGTTTAAATTTGGTTACAAAATTAAGTTAAGTTAGTCTTATGATTTCGTATATCTTATGAATTTCTAAGTTCTTGGCTTTTTCAATTGCCCACGCAAATAATAATGAATTTTGAAATTTTTGATTTTAAATTTGAAAAATGCTTCAAAACTTTTACACAAATCTTCTACAAAATGAGTAAAAATATTGCAGTTGATCCAGTTTGACTAACTGATGCCCTATTATTGATTGCTTGGGGGAATAATCAGTTCTGTGTATAGAAGTTTCCCTTAATTTTTCAAATTACTTGTCTCTGCCCAAGAATTTTTGAAATAAACCTCACAGTATTTTGTTGGATAGAGATCTCTATAGGAACGGTTTGTTAAAATAGGTGTTCAGGTGTACATTTGTCCAATTTTGAAGCATTATATTCAAGATAGCTATGTTTAAAGTAGATATCCCGACTAAGGATCGAATGGTTGTAACTCCTTCAACTAAAATTGTGATTTTTAATCGAAAAACGTTTTAAATCTTTGGCTTAAACTGTATATACCACCGCTATACACCTACAGAATTGACGTAGGGTATGCAATAATATGCTGAACAACGTTGGCCACCCGCAAAGGCCACAAATGATGCATTGACATAAAGTATTTGGGAATATTTTTTAAGTTTTTTTTCTGGATTTTGCCTTGTGTGAGAACTATTTTAGAAAAATGTAAGTGAGTGAATACAAACATACATACATTGTACATATCATAACAATTATGAACTCTATAAGGGGTAGGAGGTGTTAAACAACAGGGTTTTGAAAGAAAAAGTGCTCGGAAAATTGATTTAAACTTTAAGGAACTGCATAGCACATTAATGATGTGATACCAGCAACATGGGAAGGAATTTTGCTTACATAACCTAAGAACACTTGTTCAGAATAGTAAGCGCTTCTGGCCCAATATGTAGATTCTATGATAAGGACAACAAATCATCAGGACACATACTTTGAAGGTGTGCGGTGTTGATGCATCGAAGTGTAGGAAACTTTTGGATGCTTATAAAATACTACA
>QOCX01000220.1:206550-223701 GCA_005959815.1 Sarcophaga bullata
AGGGTTGTAATGACCAATTACGTTATGTAGGTGGAATAACTAGGAAACCTTCCAGATATTCAGGTATTTATTATACCATAAGCTTGTCCTTACCAGGTTCTAGAGCATACACGTAACGATCAAATAATTCTTTGGCCGTTGCGTTGCCCAGCGTTTTTTTCCAATATCCTTCGAAAAATACTTTACCAGACTTTAATCATCTAACCGGAGTTGCTTAGAAGAAGTTAATGAAATGCGTACACAAAACTGAGCATACACAGACTTAGGTGATGCTGTTAAAGCTTGAGCAGCTTATCGTATGTTATGGATGATGGGTTAAGGCTGCAGCAACTTTCTTTGTCTTCAAAACAAACTTTAATACTTTATGCCGTTGATTGAGGTTTATAATGCTCGTGTCATACTTTCCATTACCAACAGTAGAGTGCAACAAAAGTTTCTTTCTGCATCGGCAATTTTAAGATGACAGAGAGACAGAGAGAGAGAGTGAGAGAGCGTCTTACTACTGCCGTATTCTGGATACAATGTTTGTGCTGATTACAGCGCAAATAGCTTTTGATTTTACAAATCAAAACTTTTGTGCGCGAACGTGATTTATGTGAACGAATAACGTGAATAAAAGAATGAAGAAAAAGAAAAAGAAAAAAAAAACAACAACTTCAGTTTGGTTGTAGAACAAGCATGAAGGATTTCCCTAAGAACAACTGGACCTGTGTACATAGACACACACACACACATACACAATCAAAGAGATGAATGCATTTCTGGAAAGAAAACTGGAATTACTTTATTTCTACTGACGAAAACGAAAAAGAATTGAAAGTTTTCTGTGAAAGAGTCCTACCCACCCACCCACACGAAGGCATGCATGTATGTGCGTACCCTTTAAGTCCTACTTCAGTTCACTTATCAACAAAAATATGTGCAGATGAAGAAAAACATTTCCTTTTTCCTTTTTCGATTTGCTATTTTCAGTTTATTTTCTTTTTTTAACAACAATTGTTAAGAGAAACTCGTAGAGAATATCACTCACCAAAAAATTTTTTTGCAATTTCAGTAGAAAAATTTCTTCAAAAAAAAAAAAAAAGAAAAAAAAGTAAAATTGGAATAGAAAGTCAAGAAAGAAAGAAAATTTAAAGTAAAAAATTATACAAAAAGTAGCAACATCAACAATATATTGTAGTTTAGAAACAAATGTAGCAGCAGTAGCATCACTAACATTGGATGGACTTGGTTCCATCAGCAGCAGCATTTACATTAACATGGGGTCATGCACGAATGCACGCACTTCAGGAGTTAGAGAGAATGAATCCCAAAAAAAAAAATTTTTTTTTTGAAGTCAAAAAAGTTGCTTCTTTTAGCAAAAATTAAATCGCATTGAAAGCAACAATAAAAGAAAATATTACTGCCAACACAACTACTCATAACATTTCACAAAAATTTCTTTAAAGAAATCTAAATCTGGTGTTCTGATGTCTGTCCGTTGTAATAGAGAAAAAAATTAAATTTTGATTTTGCATTGACTGTCATGTTGGAATTTTAATAGGAGTGGGTATTGCCTTCATTAACATATCTTGGAAAGCATAAATGAGGAATGTGAAACTAGTGAATAAAAAAGGAAAACTGAGCGACTTCTTTACTTTACTTTGAATTCCTCAAACAGTACAGCCTCTATCCTAGAATTGCAGCTTGTGTTAAAGATATACCAGTGACTGGCCAACAATACAATACAATACCAGATTAGATTAAAAACGTAAATCCGGGCAGTGTATGCAGAATATATGGACGATCTTTTTTGTTTTTCCTTAAGCTTGTCGTCTAGCGATATTCTATGACGGAAGATGAAAAACAGTGGCACAAAATTTTGAAATTTTGAAAACTTCGAAAACACATACCGCAACATGGTGCTCTTTTTCAGGGATCAGCAATGAGTTTTCAAAAAGATGAGTAGAATCTGATGCTTTCGTGTTCATACCTTTTTAATATCATCGAACCTCTCCTACTTATACTCAAAGTTTGAAGGCCTTATCATATTCACACTTAACAACACGTATGATGTTGTTAACTTCAACTCTTGACATATACACGAAACACAACAATAAGTATGACTGCGGCGTATGAACAATACTCACTATGATTGTGTGCTTGCTGTGCTTGCTGCTTTGTGTTTTTGCTTTTGTTGTATATGCAACTAAGACTGTAAAATTTACAGTGTAAATCATTATTTTTCTAAAGTTATGAATCTAATCAAACATGTTTCCAAAGGTATGAGTTTGATGTCCACGTTGTACGCATACTCATTGCAATTGAGTACGAATGAATCAGAAGAGTGCATAGTTAAATTTAATTTTGTTGACTCACTTATATTCAAAATTGTATGAGTACTTTTGAGTAGCGATACATCTCTGATACATATCGATCTTCTTGGTTTTTCCTTAAGCTTGTTGTCTGTCGTAATTTTATGACAAAAGAAGAAAAAGTGTGGCACAAAATTTTGAAATTTTGAAGATTTCGGAGGTTCAGATCGCAACAGAGTGCTCTTTACATCCATAATGTAGTTGTTCATGGTAGTATTCTACCCGACTTTGTGACCCATTGCGCCTTATTATTTTATATTTCAAGTATTATTGCCGCTGTGTAGTCGCCGTAGTCTAGTAGGTAGTGCGTTGGCTTATTAGAAGTGAGGTCATGGTTCAAATCTTAGGTGAGGTAACTACAACAGAACGAAACTATGAAAACATATTTCTACGGGGACTTCCTTTCCGCAGATTTCTGCCAAAAAACTCTGAAAGCAAATAAAATTGCCATGAAAAGTTTCTCAGAAAAATCTATCGTTCGGAGCCGACTTTAAACTAAAGGATTAAGGCACACTACATAACTATTGTGAGAAACTAAAGGACTAAAGGATTGCATTATAGTCTCCTTGTGAATTCGCATATATTTTGTGAAGACACACGCATATTTTGCTGACAGCAAAACGAGCACTCGACATCTCTAGAAAGGAACAAACAAATGGTCATGCACACGGACATCTGAAACTTCAAAAAAAGTTGTAACCTGACATGGATCATATGATGAGCAAATTTAATCTTACGAACTGCTTATCTACTGTAAGGAGAAAATGGCTTCTGGGTGCAAACAGCCGGAGACTGGGAATACTTCAAAACGTGTCCTACAAAGACTATAATGACATGGAAGAAAAGCAGATCTTAGGACATCATCACTTTCATAGTCCAGAGCTTAGGAGTCTAAGAGAGAATTCTTGGCCACTTAAATTTTATGAATAGAGCGTGTCTAGCTACATACATACATAATTGGCCATTAAAACCCTTCTGTAAGGATAACGCCGTATTTTCTGACGAAATGAAATAAAAAACAATTTTTTTTTTCAAAGTTTTAAAAAACATCTGGAATCGGTTTTTTATATACTGAATAGTAAAATAGCTTTACAATTGTGAATATAAAATTCAATAGTCCTAGGGGAGCCTATTCAAGCCTATTCAATCCAAAATGTTTCAATAAAAAGACGACAAAATTGTTTTTATTTAAAGAACATACCTTTGAGATAAATTTTATAACTTTTTTTTTATATTTTCTTTAATGAAAATCCTCTTCTTAAATAAAACTCTCTAATGGGCATTAAAAAATGCATAAAAACAACACAACTGATCCGGAGAACGAAGGAAGTAAGGAGGAAAGAAAAAAAACAAAAGTAATGTCATGGGTTTGTCATAAAAACAAGGCAAAACAATTGATGAATGGATGAACGCTTTATATTCTGTCAAGTCATTTCGGTTAATCAAACGCCATTTAAAATTCATTCTTTTCACTCTCTAAGGAAAAAAGGAAAAAAAGTTTCAAAGCGTTTGTTTATTTAATGAAAAAAGAACAACATTTGAAAGCTAAAATTACAAAACAAGGAAAAGAAAAACAAAATTAAAGTTTAAAGAGAGAAAAATTACAAGTTAAAGCAAGGAGTTGCAATTGATCAAGTCCGACTATTTTCTATCCTACAACAGGTCATTGTGTTACAATGTTAAAAACAAGAATGTTTAAAACAAGAAAAAACTGAAAACACTTAAGAAAACACGTAAGACATACGATCATTTAATGATCAAATGGATGTTCTTCCTTCCTCCTAAGCATCTCTGTAAGAACAACAACAGGCTGCTAGTCCTGATGTGCTGCCTATTAAGTTGTTTAAAGTTGGAGTTAATAAGCTGGGAGGGTGCACTAGTTTGACTGAAAGAAAGTATGCCAAATGATTAGAACATCAATGCTTTCTGTCCTGCCCTAATTGTAAGTAGAACTCAAGATTTGCGTCCATTACATGAACATAAGCCTTGTAGCTTGTCGTTTATAAGTTTCTAATGAGCGCCTAGAAGTCTAGTAGTTCTAGAAGTCGCCGTAGTCTAGTAGGTAGTGTGTTGGCTTATTAGACGAAAGGCCAGGGTTCGAATCCCCGGTCAGACATCAAAACGAAATATGAAAATAATATTTCTTCGGCGGCTTCCACTCAGCAGATTTCTGGCAAAAACTCTGAGAGTAAATAAAATTGCCATGAAAAGTTTCTCAAAAAAATCTGTCGTTCGGAGTCGACTTTAAACTGTAGGTCCCGCCACTCATGTATAAAATTAGCACACACAACTTAAGTGGTGTGAGAAGCTAGGCCGTAGTCCTGACTGAAGGGTTGTAATGGCCAATTATGTATGTATGTATGAGCGCCTTGTAAGATCGACTAAAACCACTCGCCAAGGCAGAAATTGAAACTTATAAGACCAGCCTTAAACCTGACAAGATGACCATGGAACAGGTATTTACACAACGCAACCCTATCATCAGAAAATGAGTAAAGAATAGAGTAAATCTGAGTAGGTATTTGTGTATTTAATCTGCCATATTCCAATTCAATCCAATCGGATACAATCTATTGATTAAAGAGTTTAAATCCTTACGCTAAACACTGCTGTGAAGCTGTAATCTAATGCTTCACACGATTCTGAAAGTGAATCTCTTTGTTTTTAGGAAACAAATGTCAGCTAAAATGCATCATATTTTGGCATTTTGTAACGTTACATACAACCTTCATCCCCCCCAATAACAACAACAACAAATTCACAAACAAAATATTGAATTTTGGACAAAAAATATCCAAAAAAAAACCAATTCTTCATGATTTAATTTCAAAACAAATGCAAGAATGAACGAACCAATGAATGACTGAGTGAATGAAAGAATGAATGAATGCATAAATAAAACTGAGGATTGTTGGCTGGCTTGTGTTTGGAAAAGTCACTGACAGCGAAATAAATGAATGAATGAATGAATGGATGAATACACAAAACACAACTTGACTATGTGTGTGCACACACTTTCTCCAATGCACAAACACACACTCTTACACATGCTAAATACCTATTAAGACTAAAGCAGAAAAAATACAAGAGACAGAGAGAGAGTGAGAGAGAGAGTGAGAGGAAAGAGAAAAGGTTGTTTCAAAAATAACAACAAAAAACGCAAACACAAACACAAACACAAACACACCACCACCAACAATATGCCATGCCATTGAAATGAATTGAAAGTAAAATTGAAATGAAAACTTTTTAAATCAACATTTATGTGTTACACTCAGTCTTGCACTCCACTCCCTCTCTCTCTCTCTCTCTCTCTATCTCTCTCTATCTCTCTCTCTCTCTCTCCATCTCTTTATAATGTTTGCTTTTTTGCCTTGTTCTCGCCTTAGTTTGTTTATGTGTAAAAACAACAAATTTTATTTTGTTTCTCTCTTTGTTTTGTTTTTGTTGTTGTTTTACATTTTTTTTAGGAAGAAACAATTTTTATTTCCACCATATTCTATGTAGCAATGATATGGGCGCACACGAGTATGCTTTGCCATGCAAATATGTGTGAGAGAAAGGACTAGAGAGTGTTCAAATATGTTCTCATATGAATATACATTTATGTGTATGTGTGTATGTGTGTTATTGTTGTACAAATTTGTGTTTTTTTTTATTGTTTGTTTGTTTGTTTTCTTGTTTTATTTTTAAATCGTTTTCACAGTGGACAGTGCAGAAGTGTTGAAGGTTATTGATGTACTAGGCGTATGATTGATATTTTATTTGTTTCATGCATTCTGCAATACTTATACGTCATGGTGTGCTAAGTAATACTCGTGTTTGAATGATTTTTACATGAAATAATGGAAAGAAAATTGGTGTTATCGGGTTAATGCTTTGGCGAGTCTGCCAGCTATTAAATATCTTTCATCTGGAGTGTTACACGGTTGTCTTAACTGATTTACTGCGCAAGGAATTGGCAAGACTATGATCAAATTTCAAGAGACTGAAAGCGTTACCACAAATCTATATACAACCTGTGGTTAGGAAATCATTCCAATTTATTATGGAGTGTTTAAGAATGTCCGCCAATGTACAACAAGAGTCGGCTATTAATTAATGAGGTGAAGAATAATATCTTTCTACATTTCATATGTATCATAGCCGCGGGGAGGTTGGGATATCTGCTTTTGGATTTCGTGAGCAACTAAAGTACTCATGCAACCGTTTTTATTAAACTCCCTGCGTATTATTTAACTGCATGTCTTCTGGGTCATGCCTCTTGTCCCACTGTGCCGCATTTATTTGCAATATTTTGTTTGAAATGCTGCATATTTGTTTGAGTAAAAAATAAAAAATTAAAAACCAACGAGAAAAACAGCCCGGAATATACCAAAAAATTGAACTTTCAACCCCCCCCTGATGTTGTTGTTGTTGTTGCTATTGCAATACTTGTGGGACCATATGGTTTTTATACGATTTTAATTTTTATTGCATTTCGAAACTTTAGTTTTTTTTTTTCGCTCTACAAAACCTTTAACAACGCCAATGTATTTTATTAGAGTGAGAGCCAGAGTAGAGACGTAACGAAACGAAAGAGTTGATCTAGAAAAGTTCGCCAATGTTGATGCAAAAAGTGAAACAGTGTGTAAGTGTAAGAGAGAAAGAGCGAGTGTATTTGTGTTTGTGTTTGTGTTTGTTTTAAAAAGTTTGTAATTTAATTTACCACATAAAAGTAGAGATGGTGGCGGTATCATCTCTAACAAGTTTTTGAAGCACGTTTTAACTGATTGATGGACTTGTTGATCACACGCTATTCATAGCTTTGGCTTTAGTTATTGTTGTTGTTGTTGTTATTTGTGTTGTTGTTTTCGTTATTATTACATTATATTTTATGATTTATTTGTTCACACCAGCTAAGCAAACACCAACAAAGGCCATAAGCAAGCATTATAGTGGCCTCTTAATGGTCAACAACATCATATCCGGTGTTGAACATCATCATCATCATCATCATCATCATCATTATTTTGTTTAAAAATTAAAAACCCAAATAAAAAACAAATTCATTTCAAATAAAAGAGTAAAATTGGTTACAATTTCAATTTGTAATGAAACCGTACTTCTATGAAATTTAAGTTGATTTTTTTTTTTGAAAAAGTTTTTCCTTTTTCCCTTTATGTTTTCATGATTGCTTCTGCCAATAATTTTTTATATTTTATTTTAATAACACATACATACAAATAATATTGAAGTATTGATACTTAAGTTTTAAATACTCCACTCAATACATTGGTTCAAGAGGCTCAATTATTGGTAGATTTTTCTCTCTCAATTCTTATTTACTTTCGATGGAGTTCAAGTGCAGGTCGTGTCGAGTATGTGTGATTTCAAGTAGAATTTTCTATTATTTTAAAGGGAATATAATCACAGGGAAATACATTTTTAAAAATAATAATTTTTTTAAGTAACATTTGTAATCGATTTATCGGTTTTCTCATTGTTATCACAGTCAATAAAAATGCGTTTAATTTTTTACATTTAATTGAAGAAAACAAACACTTTGCTAGAGTGGCTACTGTATTAAATGCTTAACAAGGTTTGGAGGATTAGAGTTATCAGGTACATTACTTGCATCATTTTTATACAATCTTTCATTGAACATTCACATGAAACTAGATAAGGAACACTGTTGACAGTAGATAGACGAAGTATGCAGACAGACACTCTGTTCCTCTAATGTACTCAATTAGCCTCCCTCTTAACAGTGGGCTAAGCTGGCATTAGTTGCAGTTGCTGGTTGCATTGGAATCCTGGCCATTACCAGGACTTAGGAAATGCTGCAATACTGGAAAGCCATAGATAGATTGGAATCATCTGCTGGTTCCTTATAATCATATCGATACAATATTTGATTTTAAATTCATAGCAACTTCTGGTTTAATGATAACGCGAATTCCCACGAGGAAAATACCAACCGAATAGGTTCTCGATATAATTAGGGGCTCCGGTAAGAGTCTTTTGTATACAGTGCCTGGTCACCGCGGTGTTTCCTAGTGGAAGGTCACTTTAGTTACTTGACTGGCCATTAACAACCCGATTAATGGATTTCGGCCTGCCTTAATACAGGCACCTCTGTTTCTTGCGCGCCTACTCCATTGTCACACCAATGATTTCAGGGTTCCTCGATCTGTTCCTTCCAACACAAGTAAGGTCGTCCTCTTCGCCGACTTCCGCAATCTTCTGCATCAAACACCATGTTGCTGGAGCATCCTCCTCCATTGTAACGACATGGCAAGCCAGCGCAGCCGTTGGATATTAATACGCTGCACAACGTGACAGATCAATGCCATATTGAAAACGATGCAATATTTGTTAGGAGATGAAATGACAGTACAATGACTGCCTTCATCTATGAATACCAAGGTATTTCAGGGAAATTTTGGTTATTCAAAGACTACCCTTATATGGGTTCTAGGACATGGGAGCTTCATTAAGAAATACACTGCTGTCTAGCCCTAGGCGCAGATTTTACAATCTTTAACATATATCAAGGCATGGATGTTCCGTTAGTTGCATTTAAACTGGGTGCTCTCGAAAGTCCAATTTTATTGGCAGTAAGAAGGTACTCATTGGTGTGGGTCTGTTACCAATAATAATTATAAGGCGTGCTAAAAACTGCTTCAAAAAATAGCACAACTGATCGGTGGAAGTAAGGAAGTAAGGAGGAAAGAAAAAACAAAAGTAATGCCATGAGTTTGTCATAAAAACAAGCCAAAAACAATTGATGTATGGATGAACGCTTTATATTCTGTCAAGTCATTTCGGTTAATCAAACGTCATTTAAAATTCATTCTTTTCACTCTCTTAGGAAAAGGAAGAAAAACGTTTCAAAGCGTTTCTTTAATAAAAAACAACGTTTGAAAGTTAAAATTACAAAACAGGAAAAGAAAAACAAAATTAAAGTGTAAAGAGAGAAAAGTTAAAAGTTAAAGCAAGGAATTGCAATGGAACAAGTCCGACTATTTTCTATCCTACAACAGCTCATTGTGTTCGTTTTAAAACAAAAAAAAAACTGAAAACACTTAAGAATTCGTAAGATATACGATCATTTAATGATCAAATGGATGTCCAATTGCATGTGTTTTATTCATCGTTATGAGCATCTCTGTAAGAACAACAACAGGCCTGATGTGCTGCCTATTGAGCTGTTTAAAGTTCCAGGCTATCAGCTGGAAGGGTGTACTAGTTTGACTGGAAGAAAGTATGCCAAATGATTAGAATACAAATGTCTTCTGCTCTACCCTAACCCTAACAAGAACCACGATCTGGGCCCTTAACAGAAACATAAGCCTTCTCCCTGCCACATATAAGTTTCTATTGTAAGAACAACTTCGAATTTATACCGAAATACCTGATATCGGTATTCCTGAAAAGGAGAAAAGGAGTTTCTGGAATGACAGCTAACGTACATGCATACATAATCGGTCATTACAACCCTTTAGTCAGGTTTACGACCTAGATTCTCACACCACTTATGTTGTGTGCATTAATTTTATACATGAGCGGCGGGACCTACAGTTTAAAGTCGACTCTGAACGACAGATTTTTGAGAAACTTATCATGGCAATTTTATTTATTCTCCGAAAAGTTTTGCTAGAAATCTGCTGAGAGGAAGACGCCGAAGAAATATTTTCATATTATCGTTTTGATTTCTGACCTGGGATTTGAATCGTGACTTGCTACTAATAAGTCAACACACTACCTACTAGACTACGGCGATGACAGCGAACAACTTCTGTTCTGTAAATGTAATCTTCAAATCCTATGCTACGCTGCGAGATTATAGGCAAGGTCACCTTTTCAACTTTTTCATGTGCAGCTTACTGCAGGCGTGCTTTAAAAAATCCATTCATTTCCCTTGCATCTCATTTAGCATTTATACTCTGTTTTAAATTAAAAGCTTTCCCTCACTAACCATCATACCTAATAATGGTTGGGAAGTATCGAATGAAAGAATTTTCCTAAAAAAGATCTCAAATCGCAACCTGATTCTACTTTAATCGGCATTTAATAAAGCATTTCCTTAATACGTTCTCTTTTTAAATCATGAATTACGCCACTTGGATTTAATATTTCTTAACCTCCAGCAACATTACTTAAATGAAGATTATTTTCATAGGTATGTATGTATGTATACGTGTAGTGTACACATATACAGCCACATACGCTAAACTATTATTATCTGCGTGTAAATGTTTTTCCCATTGACGTCTTTCAGACAATGTCATGAAGTTGTTCTCTAGTTGTTCCACAATATCCCTTCAGGCACAGGTTGTGCGTGGTTTTCTAAACAGTTGCACTTCAATCTGGATAGGTTATGTAGCTAAATGTGATTGTGTATGTAAGAGAGTAACTGTATGTCACGACTACTAAATGATGTTTAACTATTTTTATATTGTCATGTGAAAAGCAAAATCCACTTTGCCTGCTTCCAGCAGCACCTTAAGAATAGCAAATAGGGAAACACAGGATTATACATGCACATTACGGAATGAGTAAAAGAGAGTGGAATATAGGGGTAAAGGTAATAGATACACTACAATCTATTGTTTAAGTATGTGTTAAAATATAAACGATGTTTATAAACAAACTTACATGACATCCTTTAAAGAGAATTTCAAGAAATAAAAACTTAAGTCTTCTTTGCCGTCTTCTTCATGCAATTTTATATTGCCACAGCGATAAAAACAAGTATGACGGTAGCAGTAGCAGTGGCAGTGGCAGTGGCAGTGGCAGTAACAATTAAAATGAATTTAAACTCAATGTATTGTGGCAAGAACAGCTTAAAAATGTTGCAAAAACGTTTAAAATTTTATAGAAATTTTCGTAATAAAAATGCTTGCCATACCACATCTGTTTACGTGGGTTATTTGAGAAGTACACCCAACCAACCAACCAGCCAACCATTTAACACTTTTAATGTCGCTTTAAATTAAATTTCTTCCTTTCATATCAGTAACACATTAAAGTGTTATCTGTTATGACCTGGATTTTGTAAAATATTACCAAATAATAAAGGGATTTACTTTCAGAATATCTACATATGCATGTATGTATATGGTTCAACCATATATTTATTGGATATCGTGTTAATTTAGTGTGTAACCTCCCTGTATTCTTCTTCTTTTTTTTATTGCATTTTAATCTTTGTAAATACTTTTAAATTTACTCTTCTACTCTTGCAATGAAAGTGATCCCGTACTTATAGCTGCATATTATAGTAACAACACACATATACACACTCACTCACACACGCACACACACACATTCTTATAACATTCATTCATACGCACTATTAAATACACACTAACACTTTCATAAAAATATCATAATAAAATTTCTCTTAAAGAGCATGAGAGTTTAATGGTTGCCAGAGATATACTAAAATAGAGAGAGAGGGAGAGAGGGAGAAAGAGAGTTTGAGTAAGAGAACGAATGAGAGGAAGAGTGATGATGTTATTGCAATTTTTTTTTTTCTACTTGCATTTACCACAACCACAGTAATCGTTGCCGTTGCCGTTGCCGTTACTGTTGGGTAAGGGTAAAAAGTCATTGTGGTTGTGACATGAGATAACAGAAACAACCTTCTGATCTTTACAAAGCTTAAAATATTCTACAATTTCAAATCTAATGCATTAGGTAGATGTAGTCGCCGTAGTCTAACAGGTAGTGTGTTGGCTTACTAGATGCGAGACTGTGGTTAAAACCTTAAAACTCAACCAAATCAGAACAAAATATTTCTTCGCCAACTTTCTGTCAGCAGTCTTCTAGTAAAACTCCGGGAGTAAATAAAATTGAACATGAAAACTTTACGGTACAAGAAAATTAATGTGTCTAGTTAACCCATTAATAGATAAGCGACCCTTTAGAGTTGTTCGTGTTCTCAATAATGAAGATTTTAAAAGTTTAAAAGCGGAATCGCTATTCATGTTGATACCTTTAAAATTCATTGAAGCGACCCCCAGTTCTTGATAGGTTTCGACTACCGGTTTGCCTACTGGCATTGCTAGGAATAACATCGTCTATGGGCTTGTATTGAGCGCAGTAGTGAGGAACTTCTCTCTTGAACAGTAGTGTTGCCAGAACATCCTACGATGTTCGTTGTTAATGTTATCTAGATGGATGGATTGTTTAAGAAAATTAAAATCTTTGTTTGTCTTCTCCTAGTTTTGAACCTGGACTATTCTGTGCCATCTTTGGTTCATTAAATGGTATCTGAAGGGATATTTAGACAATTAACACTAGAAATATAGCCTCCTGGCTCGGAAATAATTAGAAAATTATATCATAGTGCGTACATTGAGGACATCAATCGTTCGCATAGAGTGGATATTCCTTCACCGGCGAATGAATTTTTTTTCGAAGATCTCCACCATAGGAGATACTGAATAACTCTCTTTCCCAAGCTAAATAACTTTCTATCCACACCCCCACAGTGACCATGGGAAATTATGTAAAAATTTCACTTCATAGTTTACTTTTCCTGGCTAGAAGAGAAGACCTGATTGCCTGCTAGGAAACTGGACATACCTTTACACAAGAAGGACGCGACAACTAAGTTTCCTCCATTGTCTGGTCATTTACTATGTGATCTTTGCCTTTACAGGGCACGGTACTGGGGAGGCATAGCTCTCAGCTTTGCGCTTCATCACATGATTTTTGCAGAAGTTACAACTTGTAGTAGGAGGAAGAGACTGTCTTTCAACAGTCATACAAAGAATACTGGAAACGCCATTTTTAAGATTTCGAACGAAATTGTCGGTAATGAAATATGAAGGATATTACCCCGTGCAATACTCAAAGAAAACGTCCCTTACTTATTGCTTACTTCAGCGACTTCTCCTGTAAAACATGGTGAGGTCATCCCACCTTATCTAACATAAGCGATGTTTTGATAGCTTTTAAGAATTTCCTGAATTTTGGCAAACAAAAATGACCATGATTGTGTAAAAATCTACTTTTTCTGGGAATCGGATGTAACAGATGTACCTGGAATCATGAATCGATCAAAGCAATTCATAATACGAAGAACTATTGCTGATATTACTTACAAAGTGAATCTTAAGTAGCAGATTCTAGAGTATTTTCTATTAACGAAATAATTTTTTCTCTTACCCAATAAAATGGCAATTACTTCTACTTTTTTGCAAAAAAAAGAAAAAACAGAAGCAATAATAATAATATTGTAACTGCATATTACCGTTGCTGTTGTTGTTATTGCTCCTTGACAGAAGGTACTGTTTATTACGACATTTAACGAACACATACATATAAACACACACACATTCACATTCTCTTGCACAGAGAAAAATACAGTCTTTCATTTAAGCACATACCTACTTACACTCTTTAAACTCAAGCATAAAAGGAGTGAGAGAGAGAGAAAGAGAGCAAGAGTATGTTGTAACCGCAACTACAATGAACGAACGAACCAAGGGAACGAATGAAGGTACGAAGGGAAAGAATGATGGAGGAAAAAAAAATATTATTTTTGTTGTTGTTGTATTTTTATTTATTTATATTTTGTAGTTGTTGTTTATTGTTGTGCTCATTTTTATTATTATTATTATTACTGTTATTGTAGTTGTTGGTGTTTCTATTGCTGTGTGTGTGTGTGTGTGTGTGTGTGTGTGTTAGTGTATTGTATGTGAGTGCAATTTTAAATAGCTGAGGCATAAATGAAAGTGTTTAAGGGAGCAATAGTTTTTATTCTTTCGTTTTGTATGTGTATGTGCGTAGTATATCTGTATCTGTATGCATGTGTATGGCTTAATATGAGTGTTTATAGTCACAAAAAGTAATTTTAAGGATTTATTTCTCACAAAATTTTACGTAATGAAGAAACAGTCTTTCTCTTGGCTACTAGTTTTTGTTGCTATTTTAGATTGTTGTTCTGGTATGGCTTGTTATATGGTTGTTCGGTACGAGTATCAGTCTTACAGAGGAATATAGAGTAAAAATTTTATTTTATTGCTGAGATTAAGGCCATTATTTCTATCAAAAAAAAGAAAACTTTTTGAAATACATTTAAAAAACGCATACATTCATACACACGCCCATACTGTTAGTGGCAACACTTTAAGTAGGAACATAACATGTATTTTAAGCATTTATGCCTGGTCTCTACTCCATAAAACCAAAAGAAATTTACAAATTCTACACGTATGTACATATATACTACACAGGTTTGCATGTGTATAAACTGGTAGTAAATTTACTTACACAACAAATGCTAGTAAAACTATAAGCAATTGTTGTTCTCTTTATTATTATTTCATATTTTTATTACATTTTATATGAGTTTGTTGTTGTTGTTGTTGTATGTTGTTGTTGTTATATGTTGTTGTAGTTGTATGTTTATTGTTGTTATTGTTTAAATCCTTTATTTGAGTTGCAATAAAATTCTTGAATTATGATTCTAATATTGCCCTTCTAACTCACTCTCTCTCTCTTTCAATCTCTCTCTCTCTCTTTCTCTTTAACCTCAAACAAAGTTGCCATTTTTACCGTTGCATATACATAAAGTTTATGAATAAAATTTTAATGAATATTTATATGTATGTACCTTACATTTCTCTTGCTGCTGCTGCCAAGAAAATCATTAAAATTATCAAAAAAAAGGGGAGAGGCGGTAGTAGGATTTGTTTACAGGTTGTAAAATTCACACGTTTAAGTTGGTTTTCTTCGTGTGAAATATTCTTCCAGGGATTTATTATTAACGTCACTATAATGTGCGTCTGGACGTTCAAGGGATTTTCTGGTTATGGTCTAGTAAGTCTTGAGAAAATAAATGGAATTTCTTGTTTAGTTTTTTTAAGCGTTTTAATTAGTTTTCTTTTATTTTTTTTTACGGGATACTTTAAGTGTACAACACACGAAATTGAAAATTTTGCTAAAAAAAAATGCGAGTTTAATGCATAAATTATGTATTAGGGGGGTGCATTGCGAGGTCTTAGCCTTCTGTTTCAGGCTACATTGAATTGGCTCCACTCCCATCTTCTACTAAAACATGCACCTTTCCTAGGCTATAAATATGTTGCAATATTGGGAAGCAACCACACGGTTCCTTATAATCTTCCGATTGATTTTACAATTCCAACTACCGACCTCTAGTCTGATGATCCAAACCATTGATGTTTGATGGAGTTTTTCTCAAAAACTTCTGAATTTATTTGGACAACCAGGCTACGATCAAACAAACATAACCTCAATGATGAGGAGTTTTTTTAATGTGATCATTCAAAAGCAACTCTTATATGAGTTTCTAGGCATAGCGTTGTTGATGAACTGGCCAGGATCGGTGTGGAGTTCGTAATCTTCCTCATGCTACAGGGTATAAGCGTTCGGATTGCCTTAGTGAAACGAAATGTTTTGCGGTAGCTTCACAGGGAAGTTCAACTTTGTTGCTAAGAGGAAGGTACATGAAATGTTCCTAGTCTCTGCTGAGCGGATATGGATAAGAAGAGATTGATTGTCAGCTTTCCTTAAATAACTGTGCCATGCATTGTAATTCTGCGGCTTTTACCATTTTTCAGACCACCGTCTCAGTGGAGCTTTGCGATTACCTTAGTATTTCCTCTAATGAATTCCGTAAAAGCTGTGGATCTGAAGACGAGGAAGGCATTACCTTTCACCTCAACAGTCAGTGTGGGGCTATTGCAATAATGAAACGCATGTTCCTGTCTTCTTATTCTGTTCCATCTTGGAAAGAACTCTGGCATATACGTTTTAATGCCTGCGCTTATTTATTTTGTAGTAACGAGAGTTTGCTTTATGAAGTGTTTGATTTCCGGTTTGGTTAGTGATTTATGGCTCTCTACTGAAATTCCTTTTCTTTCTGCAACCAATCGTCCATTTCACCAAATTTCTTGAACATCTACATTCGTTTTGTTCAAGAAATAAAACTTTGCATAGTTATTTGTTTATCTGGACACTTTCTCTTCATCTATCTGTTCGTTCCTGCATTTCATTTCATTTTTAGTACTTCAGCTTGAGCTAAAGTTCTATGTTCAACCGCTTGTAAGCCAACAAGCGATTTAAAAAGAAACTTTAAAGTGTTCTTTCTCTCATTTCTTAGAAAACATGGCAGTCTTCTTCTGTTTTGGGTTTTGAAAGAAAAAATCTTCAAATTTTCTTTTGTAAATTTTCTTATAAAAATTATTATGTTTTCTTAAGCCATCTTCTTTTTTGTTTTAATTTTTTATTTTTCTTTTTTCTTTTTAACCAACAAAAAAAAAAAAAGGTAATAAAAGAAAGAGAAAAGAAAAGAGTTGAGTTGACTTGTTATCTTAATCACTTGCCTACAGCTTTTGCCAGAGCTGCTGTACTGTAATGCTTTAAATCTTCTTTTCCTTAATTCGTAACACATTTAAACTTTAAGCTGCTGGATTCAGTCGGATTCTGTTGGATTCTATTGGATGCTGCCCGGATTTAAATGTCTAAAACACGATAACAAGAGAAATAGCAGCAGCAGCAGCAGCAGCAGCATTAACAGCAACATCAGCAAACAACGGCTTTATTGTTTAAATCTTGATTGCATGGAAGCAAACCGACACCTCTAGGCTTAGCGTTTCCATTTTTTTGTGTGCTTTTTTTTTTTGAACGAACAGATTAAGAGTAACAACGGCCATAACAACAACAACAATGATGTCTAAATGAAAAGCATATGCCCGAAAGTATAAAACGAGACAAGTAGGCCGGCCAACCGACCGTTTTAGAATGATTTTTTTAACGAAAAATTTTAAGAATGAAA
>QOCX01000220.1:226799-239511 GCA_005959815.1 Sarcophaga bullata
AGAGAGAGAGAGACTGACTTATAAAGAGCAATGGAAAGATGGCAAGATTTTTTTTATAAACTTAAAAATTAAACTCAATTTGTCTAAAAAAGATAAATCTTCTCACAATTTTTGTTTTCTCTTCTGTTTCTTTTTCTAATTCTTAGTTCATCTACTAATACTGGGTGGGTGTGTGTTTGTGGGCGTATATGTATGCCGGAGTTTAAATAATTTTTTTTTTTTGGTTATGTTTTCCTATTCTCTAGCTTAAACAGAGATTAACGAAAATATTATGCAAGTCAGAGGATTTAAACAATTTGATCTTTAATGCCAAGACAACCAACAGTTTCAAAGAGAAACAATTTTTTTTTGGCATTTATTTTGTTATCAAGAAAATAAGGAAGCAACAACAAAGCAAAAAAACATACGAAATTTGCAGAGAGGAGCATCGTGAGGCTGTAAACAGGATACAATCTGCTCATTTCCAACCATAGACTCCCACCTAAGCTGTAGCTTTTCCACGTAGAGGAACAAAATTCTGGATTCTGAACTTCACACATACATAATTGGCCATTACAACCCTTCAGTCAGGATTACGGCCTAGCATCTCAGACCACTTATGTTGTGTGCATTAATTTTATACATGAGCGGCGGGACCTACAGTTTAAAGTCCACTCCGAGCGACAGAATTTTAGAACAACTTTTCATGGCAAGTTATACCAGAACTCTTCTGTGAGGAAGTCGCCGATGAAATATTTTTTTCAAATTTTCGATTTGATGTCTGACCGGGAGTTTGAATCGTGGCCTAACGCCTAATAAGTGAATACACTGCCTACTAGACTACGACGACTTCGTGACCATAGAACTTTCTGACAAATTCTTGAATCTCTTTGGGGACTTGTAAGCTCCTGATTAACAACACGGTCACGGACTCCAGGTAGGCGGCTTCGGATACGGGCAGAATGGCTCACAAATCTGGCCATAGCTGGATAGAGCGCAAGGCTGCTTATACACCAAAGAAGCATGCTCAGCACGGTTGTCGGCTTTCCAGTAGAATCTTTAATTTTCTTAAACTTGCTTAACTTAAAACTTAAACTTTACTCCTGTCTTAGGAGCATTCTGATGCTAAAATTTGGCCTCTTTGCTCTTGTGTTTACATACTTTTGTCCATTCCGTTTCCGTTTTACTGGCATATTTGTAACGGTTGTTGAAGTTGTGACGGGGCATTGCACTATGGGTGTGAACGCAAGGCACATTGGTCTGGGACATCTCGCAAATGATTTCTGTGGAAGCTGCAGGGGAGAGGAGGAAGAGAAGACTATTTTTCATCTACTAGGAACATGCCCGCCATGCCATGTCAAAGAAAAAGGAGACCTCTTTGTGCCTACTACATCGATTATCAGGGCGATTTGTTGAACATTGACATCAGCAGTTTGAGTCGATTCATTGGAAGCTCTAAGCGGTTGTAGAACTAAGGGATAATTGACATGAACTGTGATATCACAATAGGCCCCATGTAGCCTAAATGCATCCATCCGAATACCTTTTGGGGACGGCCACCTATACCTACCTACATAAATTCGCTTGTGGTTGTTTGATCAGAAAAAATTTGTTCTTTAAGAACATTATCCGCGTGTTGGGAACAGTCGCCGTAGTCTAGTGGGTAGTGAGTTGGCCTCTTAGACATAGGCTCCTAGATTTGCTGAAAAACTTCTATGCCGGGAAACAAGATCGTAATTGCTAGAATAAAAATTCCGCTTGCTATACACAAACGAACACCACCTCGGTGTTTGTTCTTAATTTTTGGATTGAATTCCTAGTTCCTTCCATAGCTGGGAGATCTAAAAAAATCCGGTAAATGGTATACCTAAACCTATTGTTAGTTGCCATTAATAAAGGATTTCCTCCATTAAGTTTAAAAATATGCTCCTAAGGAGCCGCTTTTAAAATATTTTATTGTGGAATTCCCAAATGATTTCATTTGCTTAACGGCCCTAAGGAAAGAGTCTCTAGTTTATTATCTTAGTTTTCTTATCTTATGCCGTCAGAAGAAAGAAAAAATAAGAAGAAGCTCAAAGAAGAATATGTTCCGAATGAAATTTAAAATTTATTCCAATTCCACTTTTAGTTTCTTCCCTAAAAGTGCACAAGAAAACGGAAGAAAAAATGTGCTCGAAATATGCACTGGGTTTCTATGCTTTTCCTTTAAATTTTCTTTTGCAAATTTTTTTCCACTATGTTTGTTCGTTGTTTCTTTTTGGTTTTTATTTCGGGAAAAGCAACTCAAGTTTATGTTCTTGGGAAAAATTTTTACTTGTGGCACATGTGCGCCATACTTTTTCAAATATTTTCCGCTACGCTCTTTTGCAAATGAAGTCTTAGTTCATGGTGTTAGTGTTGGTGTTGGTGTTGTTGTCTAAAGCCTTTGGCAGGCATTTTTGTTTTCGTTTTTCGTTTGAAAGCTGCCCCTTGTCTTTTTTTTTTTTTCTTGATAGTTTTCTATGGCCAGTAGAACAAACTTGTGTTGCCTCTTGGTTGTTACCCTGGTGCAGGGTCTAACTAAGTGTGGCATTTTACTTTAAAGCCATGAATTATAACTTTGTAAGCGAGTGCCTCTCTACTAGTCGTCCTTTATTGCCTGTTCTCGTTTTCTTTTTTGCTTGATAGTATAAATTAAAAATGTTTTCCTTTTTTCTCTCTTTGTTTTCGTTACTTATTTTAAGCAGATTTGTTGCATTTGTGCTGTTTCTACGTACAAAAAAAAAAAAAAAAAAAAAAAAAAAAAAGCATGCAAAACTTAAAAATTTATTTTCTTTTCGTATTTTTTTTTCATTCTGAATTTCTTTCTATTCTTTTATTTTTATTTTGTTTTTGTTTTTGTTTTTATTTTTTGAGAATATATTCATGCATTCATTCATTCATATTCATTCTTATTTAAATCGAGGAGATGATGACGCAAAATAATTGCAGAAGTTTTTAAGTCCTCTTCCTTATGCCAGAAATAAATTAATTTTTTGGAAAAACAACAACAAATGAAATGGAAAATAATTAACAAAAATTATACTGTGGTAGAGTTTTTAAAAGGATTATTATTTCGAAGGAATAGCAAAACCAAGAAGCATGAAACTACACTGGGAGAGAAGTTTAAAACAGTACTTGTAATCGACAAACAGAAAGATGAAGAAAGTTGTAGACTCTTCTCAATGTGAATGGTTTTAAGGCAATACAAAGACGTTTAAGTCAAGACACAGACATGGGCACTGTAGACTCAAAGAATACTTTGAAAGAACTGAGATTGTTTCAAGCCCAATATGTAGATTCTATGGTGAGCAGCAAAGATCAGCAATAAGTATTCAAACAGATGAGTAGAATCGAATCATACTCACAATTTCTCCTACATATACGCATTCATACTTCTTTTAATATCATGGAACCTCTTGTCACATATTCAAAGTTTGAAGTGCTCATGATATTTATACTTCACAGTACTACAACACGTATGATGTTGTTGATTTCGACTGTCCATGATACAACATATACACGACTCACACAATGAGTATGAGTCGTATACGGACACTAAAAAGGTTGCAGACATATTAGAAGGTTGCGTGTTTGCTCTGTTTGCTGCTCCTCCGCGTTTTTTGCTTGCGTGTCTTTTTTCTTTTGTTGTAAATGCAACAATAATTTGATGAATGATTCGAGTCACTCAAAGTAATTTTCTAAATTTATGAATCTAAATGAGTAGGCTTATGAATCAAACATATTTCGAATGGTATGAGTTTGATGACAACGTTGTATGCATACATATTGCAATCTGTACTTATAAATCAACGTGAGTACGTGAGTACGAATGAATCAGAAGAGTACATAGTTAAATTTCAATATTGTTGACTCACTTATGATCAAAATTTCATGAGTTCTAATGAGTAGCGAAAAAACCATTTATTGACTGATCTCTGGTGATTAGAATGAAACATTAGGACATAAATTTGGAATCAGTGGGACATAGGTTTGTGTCAGAAGTATGAATCTGGAGTTCTTGGGAACTACAAGGCAAGCAGTTATCCTTGATGAAATGTAGCAACAGCCAGAAGTTAGTCAAGACAACAGAATAGAGGGAGTTATTGTAGTGACAAGCTATATGGATTGAGTATAATGGCAGTAATATAGCAAAACACCGCTTGACATTCGTGGTGGTTAGGAGCAGCTATATACATCAACCAACCATTTAACAAATTAAATTAAATTTAGTATCCGGTTAATAACAAAAAATAAAAATAACAGATCCACACTCTGCTCCTGTATTTTTATAAGGATAAGGTATTAGATAGGATACGAAAAAGAGGCATTTTTGTAAATTCAATAGACTTAGTGACCCGTTGCACTACGAGAGCTAACAAGTTGATAATCAGCAACATGAGCTTACATTTAAAGCTTGACTCGCTTAGAATCAAGCTCAAAACCAGCCAAAAAGTTTTATTATTTTAGTGATGGATTCGATATCCGTTATATTAGGAAAAAAGGAACTAAAATGAATGAAAAAAATCAGTTTCTGTGGAAGTGATTTACAGATGAAAGAATACTCTCCACATGCCTACCTATTACGCAACAAAATTTTTCCTCAACCTAAAATCTTAGATAGTTTAACTTCAGTAGAAGAAGAACTTCGAATTGGTAATTGCTCTAAAAAAGTTCATCAGCTTCATATTTATCAGGGAAATTCCTTTTAATACAAACCCTGTTTAAATTCACAGAAAACTGCCACCAGAGTCGCAATATAAGCCAATCAATTTAGACCTGAAGCTCTGTCTACTCTAAGTTGCCCGTAGTCTAGTACGGTAGTGTGTTGCCTTATTAGACGTAAGGCCACTACGAAAGCCCAGATCGGACATCAAAACGAAAATATGAAGAAACATATTTCATCGGCGACTTCCTCTCAGCAGATTTCAGGTAAAAACTCTGAGAATAAAATAAAAATTGCCATGAAAAGTTCCTCAAAAATCTGTCGTTCGAATACGACTGAAGATTTACTCTGTTCTAGTAACCAAGGGAAGATTGCTTAAGGTTTTATTTCTTTCCAACTTTGATTCCTTTATAAATTCTATTCGATAAAATGCAAAAACCTTAACCTTAATCACTGAAAGGTCACTACAGCTCAATAATTTGATTGCATTCAAATATTTACGGAATAACGATTCATTATTCAGCCAACTTTGATTTGCTCAATTTGAAAATTATAAAAAACTTGACACACACATGTTGCTAATATTTGTAATAATTTTTAAAACCCTGAAAAAAGGAAGGCAATATAGCTGCTCATTTTATAACCGGATTTCCGCTTTTTAGTTGCAGTTCTTAATAAATAAATCACACACAACAGCCGAACAGTTGACAAATAAAATATTCTGCATGAGTTTTTCTATACACACAACCGGACAGCGCCTAGAAAACAACAAAAACTTTCACTATCTATTGTTGTTGTCGTTGAATTTTTAAATTGTAACTGAGAGTTCCCTTTTTTTTTTTGTAAAACAAAAGCGTTTTTTATAGGCTTAAAATACTCACAACACCCATACAGACAAATAATGAAAAAGAAAGAAAACACGAAACAAACCTAAAGGCTTAAAAAAGCGCACACAAAAAAAGAAAAAGAGAGAGAGAAAACTAAACATACTACATAGCATCTCAATTAAATTGAAATTTTATCGCGTCAACTAACAAGTAAACAATACTACTCCTAGCGCCTGTTGTTAGACAATAAAAATGACAAAAAGAAACAAAACAAAACAAAACAATGAATAACGGTACAATTGTGAGTAATTTTTAACACCTATTCACTTGTACACACTCCGAAAGGCTATTTTATGTCTACACGAAACATTTTGTTTTTGTTGTTGTTGTTTTATTCACATGTGTTTACAATACAATTGTATTTTACGTACACATGCAAGCACTTAACCAAGAACAATTACACACAGACAATGTGTATGTACATGGATTATACGTTATTGGCCCTGTAGGGATACTGAAAATTAACAACAACAACGACAATAATAAAACAAGAAACAGAAACTATTGTTTAGAAGGCACAACAAATTATTATTTTTGGGAATTAAAATACAATTTTTAATTAAAATTTTTTTTTGATAAATCGTGACTAATAAACACGTTTTTTATTTTTGAAAGATTAAAAAGGAGTTTTTTTTTAATGAAAATTTTTATTTTGAAATTTAAGAACTTCCTAAATCATTAATATTGGTCTATGATGGCAGATCTAGAGAAACCACATTTCTACAGTGACTCTCTTAAAAACCGACTAATACCCAGCAATGATGTGTGTGAACTTTCAACGTCACATACATACATACATACATACATACATAATTGGCCATTACAACCCTTCAGTCTTGATTACGGCGTAGCTTTTCACACCACTTATGTTGTGTGTGTTAATTTTACACATGAGTGGCGGGACCTACAGTTTAAAGTTGACTCCGAACGACAGATTTTTGAGAAACTTTTCATGGCAATTTTATTTATTCTCAGAGTTTTTGCCAGAAATCTGCTGAGAGGAAGCCACCGAAGAAATATTTTTTTCATATTTCGTTTTTGATGTCTAACCGGGGATTCAAACCCTGCCCTTTCGTCTAATAAGCCAATACACTGCCTACTAGACTACGGCGACTTCAACTTTCAACGACAGTTTTACATAGCCAACGTACAGAACATATTTATTCAATTGCCGTCCCAGACTGCAATTGGCCCATAAAGGACATACCACGCTAAAAGGTTTAGGTCCAGAATTTCTCTAATTGGTATTAGGAATCATTTGGTCTAACTCTTGTCGGCATAATTATGCCAAATATCCTACCAGTTCCTAACTATTTCAGTTCCTTGGATTTTTGTATGTATCTGACGTTTTCTCTTTTCCGGCTTCCCAATGGGTTCCCCAGAGAAGAACTTTGGCTGTAATATCATGCTGTAGCTTGATGATGTTAAGGCTACTCTACTTCAATTTGCAATCTTGATTTTCTATAAGCGCTCCTCAAACAGCGTTGCAAGAAAACTTGTATCGCTTGTAGAACATATTGCGATGCGTTCCAGCTGTATAGAACAACATCACGTTAAAAAACTTAAGTCAGGGCTTTCCCTGTTAAGAAGAATTTGGTCTGCCTCCTTTAAATACTGACTTCATGCTCGCGTTAAATTATGCTTATGTTTGAAAGCTGCAAATCATCAAACTTTTACGAGTGCACTAAAACCGATGCTGTGTAGTTGGAACACTTGCAATTATTATGAAACAACCAAGGCGACAAAATAAATCTGCCTTATTAATTGGTTCGCCCACATTAATCAGGTGTGCGCTGGCGGTGTTAATATAGCGTTGAGTGCTCCATTAGAAATTAGAAATTTTGTTTCCGGTTTTTTGATTTTGTCACTGTGTATGCATTTTATGAATTCTAATAACCAGACTCAACACAGACACCCGCATGAATATGTATGCACAAGCACACATACATATGTATACGTGTATTGTATTTGTATTGGCTTAATTTCCACAAAAACATTGCCTTCAAACTATTACAGTGACAAAACAATACAAAAAAAAAAAAAAAAGAAAATGGAAATAAAAATACAAAAATAAAAGACAAAAAACATACACACAGACATACACACAATGTTAACGGAAGAATAAATGTGCGAACAAATAATAAATTATTTACACGTCTGGTGTCAACCGGTTGATGTTTTTGTCATCATTTGTCGCGGCACTCTATTGTTGTAATTTCTATGAGGGAGGCCGCCAATGACAATATTTTTTATCTCATCACCAACAACAACACAGACACAGTCTAATACACACACTCATATACCCCATAACACACTTTCACTCTCTCTCTCTCTCTCTCTCTCTCTCTTTCTATCTCAATAACTATATAACGGCGATAGTAATATTTATGTACTCAAATGCCAGAGTATTAAATGTAATTTAATACAAACAAATATTCACATAGCCACAGACACATACTCATACATCTCCTCTCTCTCTCTCTCTCTCGCAATCAAATGATTCAACTGCAGGATGTTTTTTTTTGTTTTCTTTGTTTATCAAATTGTTTTTACAGGTAAAATAAATACAATGACAACATTTTTTTGTATTATTATTGTTGTTGTTGCTTCTGTCTAGTGTTGGAAAACAACTGTATTGTAGTGTTTGTGTAGCTTTTTCTTCTCAATTTAACATTGAGAGCTCGGCAAAGTAACAAAACAACAAAAAATTATGGAACAAAATAAAAACTAACGGTAAAAACTGGTTGTATTTGCATGTGCATTTTTTAACGGTAATTTTGTTATTTTGTTGACAGACAAAATAAAATTGATCTCTGATATCAAATACTAACGCAAGCACTTTCTCTTTCTTTATTTGAGATACAAATATATATATACACACATACTCAATATACATGCATACATACAATGTGTAAATGTTTGTAAGGCCTAGAAAGAGCAATTTCTAATGGTTGGTGAGACTTTGTTTGCATTTGAATTTTGATTTTTAATTAAAAAAACAAAAAAAGATTATTTGAAGGAATTATAAAATTTGTTGCTATTTAAAGACTATCCTGTTTAATATTTCATGTAATCTGAGGAGAGTGCACGAAAAAATTTGGGACACACATTTTATTAAAATTAAAAAGAATTTTTTTTTGAACTTTGAATGCGTAAGGCAGGTAGTTCTAATAGTCTTTAACGGGTTTCAAAATTTTTTCCTGGTTTTCCCTTCATTAAAGCCTTGGTTGCGTTGCCTGCTACTATTTAGCTGGCAGTTCTCCACTTATTATTGAATTTTTTTATATTTTTGATTGAACTTTTTGTGTCTTTTCAATGAATTTTTGCTTGTTTATGTAACTACTAAGTTAAAGATGCACTTCGTCGTTGAAAAATTTTGTTTGAAAAATCAGCAATGAAAGCCTGTTGCTCTGGGCTCAATTAGCATCATAACAGTATTGTGAATGGTCAGATGGCTTAAGTAGGAGTATGAGTTTTACTTAATTTGGATGAAGAGGTAGGTTATCTATCCTAAGACAGATTTAATTGCTGAGGATGCTGTGTTAAAGGCAAATTTGGACTACCAGTTACATTTGCTCTAACAGTAGCAATATTTCCGACAGTGCCTATGTTGTGATAAAGCACAGGCCTATAACCACATTTATAATGCTTTCAGTCTCTCAAAATTTCTTCATAATCTTTCCCATTCCTTGCCTAGTAATCATCTGGGTGTTCTTGGAAAAGGAACAGTTTTGATTCACCACTTTTGTGGCCAGTTTTAATTGTGTTTAGGCCTTCGTAGGTAGTTAAAACATCCTTAGTTGTAATTGTTGAACCTTTCATTAAATAAATGATGACAAATGTTAAAGGATCTAATCCAAGTAAAAGACTATTATTGTCGTGGGTGCCTACATAAAATAGGAGTGGTCTCTACTCATGCAGTATATTGTATTGGAAGTAAGAAAGCACGTATTAACATGCTGCCAATTTAACGTAACGTAAACTATTCACATTCTTTCTTTGGTTTAAAGGCTAATTACATAACGAAAGAGTAAAACTCTTCATTATTTTTTGGGACTTGAAATTTTCTGAGAGAAGCATTATTGTCGTGAGTCGATTCCACGTACCTTTTTTTATCAATTCCCCATGTTTGAAATCAAATTTTTATGAGTATTTCTTCAATATGATTGAAATCATTACCTAAGTTTATACTTACCTTCAAGGGACTTCCAATATGGCATGCTACACAATTTGCAATTCCTGATATTAGGCTGCCTAATACAATACTAATCTTAATTTGTATCTTTTAATTAAATATTGTCATTGAAACAAACAAAAATCAAATGCCATAAAAATATTCCCTAATTACGCCTGTATACCGTTAAAAACCTTCTCCAGCAAAAAAAAAAATAAATTTTTATACTCGAATTACATGAAATTTACGATTGAATTTCATTGTAAATCTCTCACGTACAACAAGAGCAACACACAACAATAATGGCAGCAGCAACAATCATGCTGAAAACCTCTGTAACACCTTGTAGTAGAGTTCATTTAAAATTTTAATCTTTTTCTGTAATCAACTGTTTCACCAATTATCCATACCTGGTGTATCTAAATTGTTGATCTCTGTTACAGTCAGCAAAAAAATAAATTCGTCTTGTTGTTGTTGTTTGTTGGTTCGATTTGCGATTTATCAGTGTGTTTAAAATCATTTTGGGTTCGCTTTGAATGTTTGTCTGTCGAAAGTAACAACAACAAAAAATTAATGACATTCACCCCAAGGAGAAATAATTCACAGACGCAGGCACACACATATCCTACAGACACACTAAAAGTGTACGCCATTGTAATAGATTTTGGAAATGTTTTTCCCCAATAACCTGTATAATGGAAGCATAGCATACCATAGCATAGCATCGTTTGCTCTATTGTTCGTGCAACACTGGGAATAATTGATAACCCTAAAGTGTTAGTGGAACGCAACACCGAGTTTGCTTTCGAGCATCTCTATACACGCGCATAATTTAGCGAAATCGAATAAAAAAATCGCACACACACACAAACAAATGAACGTACGAATAACGCACACAGCAGAAAGAAGCGTAAAACTTTATGCTGTTTTAGAGCAACAAATAATGCCAGACTGACTGTAAATTGTCAGAGCACACCGCAAATACCAACTTTAACAAAACCGTTACACACCAGACCAGACTCTTCTGCACTTAACTTTGCACACAAACACACATGACGCTTAGTCAGCCATTCAATACAATGCCACGCAACCACGTTATGCCATGTAACTCTTACTTTTTATTCATTTCATTTATCACCACACTCACACACACACACACACATACATACATACGCTTTCTTTCTCTCCCCCTCTCTCCCTCCTACTAAAAGCTGTTTTTATTCCCCTCTTGTTATTAGACATGCAAAGGATTCCAGTACAATGCATGCGTTGCTATGTGTTTGTTTTGGTGTGTAGCATTATGATTGTTGTTGTTGTTGTTGTTGTTTTTTTTTTCTTGGTCGGTCACAGTGCATTTTTGTTTTTCGACTTTTCACAGCAAAAGGATTAGAGATTATAACACTTCACTACATACACATATTCTTACACTTACTTTCACAGAGACACACACACATACACTCAAGCTTCTCAGTCTCTTTGTTGCTGTGTATGTGCTTAAGCACAACACAACACTCTCCAAATTGAGGTATTGCCGGTGGCTTACATACGCATTGTCTGTGTGTGTGTGTGTGTGGGCAAATGACTGTGAATTTTCGTGGCTTATAATGAGAGGGTGTTTATTGTATAGATTATATAGGAGAGTTGTACGAGAAGTATTATTTGAAAGTTTAAAAAGACTAATTTTTTGGAAAAATGCATTGCTCGGTAACTGGTCGTTGATTCTGATCGATTTTGAAAAGTTTCTCAAAAATGCCATTTGAAGTGGACTTTAAACTGTAGATCCAGGCACTTATTGATAAAATTATCTTACACAACATGTGGCGTGGGAAACTAGGTTCCAAAGCTGACTGAAGCGTTGTCATGCCCAGTTAAGTAAGGTTACAGAAGAGCCATTGCATTTAGAAAAAATCACTCTTAAGTGCGAATTATGATCTGGACATGTCAATACATACATACGTACATACATACATAAATAATTGGTCATTACAACCCTTTAGTTAGGATTACGACTTAGCTTCTCACAAAACTTATATTGTGTGCGTTAATTTTATACATGAGTGGCGGACCTACAGTTTAAAGTCGATTCCGAAAGACAGATTTTTTTGAGAAATTTTTCATGACACTTTTTGTTCACTCTCCGAGAGTTTTTGCCAGAAATCTGCTGGGATTTAAATCGCAGCCTTACGTCTAATAAGCCAACACACTACCTACTAGACTACCGCGACTTCCTGAAAAGGTCATTAGGTCTTGGGACTTTCGATAATATTTGCTTGTGACAGTTCCCTCTTACTTTGCAGCTACTCTCGCATTTGGTTTCTGATATGGCTTTTTTATTTTTGTTGTTGTTTTTCGTAATATTTTTCGTCTCTTATATTTACGCCATATTGGTAACAGCTATTGTCTGCGGTCGCTGTCACTTTATTCAGGCGGAAGTGAAACATTTGCTTGTTGTTTAATTAAAATCACTCTCCTTTTTTTTCATGGTGATTCTTCCCTCTTGTTTTTCTTTTTTTTTTTTGAAATTCTCTCTCTCTCTCCGTGTTTTTGTGTTGACTTTACACATACATTTTAATTTTTGTTGTTTTTTTTTGCTGTTGCGGATACTGATCATTATCAACGGGAAAAAGTTGGTGTTTTATGGTGCCAAAGTGGCAGTAATATTGGTTAATAATGTTTGATGGGGATGTTTGTGATACTCCTATATATGCACTAATACAGAGAAGAGACAGAGAGAGAGAGAGCAAAGAGTTTATAAAAAATTCATTTAAAATATTGCCAAAAAATTTTTTGTTGCTAGAGAGAGTGTGTAAAAAGTAACAGAAAAACTAGAGAATTATAACCATGATGACAACAACAATAAAACAAAGTTTTTTTAGCCGAGTCACCGACAGACAATAACAATAAAAAAATCACAAAGTTTTTCTTAATAGCTTAACACTCTAGTGTACAAATTGTTTAAGTAGTTGCATGGTTGCTGTGTGGATTTCT
>QOCX01000220.1:242816-259949 GCA_005959815.1 Sarcophaga bullata
AACAAAAAGCAGTTGAAGTGTTCGACATACGAAACGTGGTTCGTCCCCCTTTGTTTTTATTTTAAAATTGAATTTGTCTCGTTACTTACTTACTTTACTTACTTAATTGGCCATTAACAACCCGATTAATGGATTTCAGCCTGCCGTAACCCATCCTACTAGGCGCCTTAGCTTTTTGCGCGGCTACGACAGTTCGTCACACCAATCGATGACAGGGTTTACTCGATTTGGTCTTTCCAACGCAAACAAGGTCGTCCTCTTCGCCGACTTGCGCATATTCCCGCATCAAATACCTATCTCGCTGGAGCATCCTCTTCCATTCGAACGACATAGCCTAGTCAGCTTAGCCACTGGATGTTAATACGCTGCATAACGTCTATGTCGTTGAGGAGCTCATACAGTTCACTGTTGGATTGAATACGGAAATCATTGCCAACTCGCATTGGTACGAAGATCTTGCTTAGGACTTTAGTCTCGAATACTCTCAAGCCGGCTGCATCAGTGCTTAATAGAGCCCATGCCTTTGCACCATAAAGAAGCACGGGGAGGATGAGTGTCTTGTAGGGTGTTAGTTTTGTCGTACGAGAGAGGTCTCTGCTACTCAATTGCCTACTGAGACTATAGTAGCACCTGTTGGCAAGAGTAATCCTGCGCTTGATCTCCAGACTGACATAATTTTTGGTGGTATCGGCGTAGCCTGGATAAATAAATTCCTTGACTATATTGAAAGCATAGTTATTTGTCGTTACACTGTGCGCAATTTGATAATTTTATAATATTTTCATTTAATACTCCAGCTCACAATTTAATACATACACACACACACACACACATATATACACGCTGTCGCATTACAATCGCATTTGCTGTAGAGATGAGTAGAGCCATAGCTCCGTTCTACTCCATTCCATTTCATGTATTCGTTCATTCATTCGCTTACTCACTCGTTTACTCGTTCATTCATTCATTTGTTCATTCAGTTTCGTTAGTTTCACTTTGGAATATTTTGTAATTATTCTAGTGGATTTAGTGATTTTAATCTTAATCTGTTTAATTTGCCATACATTTGAGCATTTTTAAGCTTCGCTGCATTTAAAATAAATGCCTGCCTTCCTGTCTTCTTTTGCCATACTGCCGTATACCGCCATTCTGGCTGCCTTAACTGTCATCATCCGTTTCACTGTTGTCTAGTAGTAGCAACAGAAGCAGCAATCTTCTCTGGGCTGAAATGCTTTTTCACTGTGTGTGTGTGTGTGTGTATATCGTTGTATTGTTCTATACTTTGCATGTATGAGTGTTGAAATTGTCTTTTTCAATTGTTGTCTTCACGTTATAGTAGTTGTAGTTGTATAGTGATGGCTTTTGCTGCTGCTGTTGTTATTGTTGTTATTATTGTTTTTTCTTATTTAGTTAGAGAGAGAAAAATAAAAGAGAGAGAGAGAGAAAGAGAGAAATTAATTTATTATTCAGCAAAAATCGTCATATTTTTTGCTATTCATCGTTGTCGTCGTTTATTTTGGCAAGTGAATGCAAATTGAAAGAAGTCAAAAGTGAAGCCTGAAGCCAGGCAAAGGACGAATTTAAAAAGCTCTACAAGGCAGTAGAGTGCCTGACTTTCAAATTAAAAATTCTTGTTTTTGGGAAAAGCTTATGGGAATATTTGGAACGAGTTTGGTTGATTCATTACAGCTGGCAGCACATGCTTCTTTGGTTACAACTGAAGCTATGCAGAGTTGTCCAACTGAGCCTTTAAAAGACATATAGGTAGGTAGGCTGGGGTGGTAGCTTTAATACCAAAAGCTAGCTTCAGCACGAATTGCGGCCTGTTGTAATGCCACAGGAGAACTTAATCCCTATACTGACCAAACGGAAGTAAAAGAAGAAATTAGTCAGCGAAAGAGCTGCACATAAAAAGCACGACTAGCCTACATTGGAAAGCCAGCCCGAAAGTTTGAGAAGCGAAGCTATATCCTTGACATCAATGATAGCTGATAGCACCGTCAAGATAGCAAGGATTGGAGAGCCAAACAAGATATGGGCATTGACAAAGAAAGTGGATAACAGTCTGCTCTTCCTCTGCGGATCTGAACCCACGGCAGAAGTCGTTAGATGGGTGAGACATTCTTTTCTTTCCATAATACCTGTAAGAATGTTCACTGTGATCGAAATGACGTTACGATCAAGTCCGAGTAACGGGTTGGTGCACCTTTTATCCATCGAAAGAATTTCTGCGCAAAGGCCAACTTGACCTGGGTAAGTGGCACACCCAAGTTGATTTAAAAGGATTCCGGAAGGAGTACACCAGCCCTGGCGAGCTCGTCTTCTCTTCAGTTCCCCGGAAAACTAAGACACTGATACGCCCAGAAAGAAGGTCGAGACAGCGGCGACATTCTCTAACAATCCAGGAGTTATTCTTAACGCTCGATAGAGATCTTATAGCAGCTTGGCTATCAGAGAAGATTGTTAAAGACATAATACGGCTATAACCTCGGCACATCCTTGTGAAGCAAAGCTTTGAAGATGTAATTCTCCTTAAGTGTAGCGGTTCTAGAATTTGGTTACGTTTCGAATCGTATGATTGTGAGTTCAGTCACACACTGAATGAATCCTTAAATAGAGCCTCTATTATAGAGAAAGAGAACTTGTGTTAATAACAAGGGCCTGCAGTTTTGTTTTCAGATGGACCCAAGATAACTGTTACAATTGTTGGTGCAGGAGGCATTTCCGTATCTAAAAAACTGTGTATACAGACTGTGTGTCGTTGGAGGCCATTATTGAGGCTACAAACACTAGAAGAACTGTATCAGCAAACAGCATCATCGGTGGTGGTATCAGGAACATTCAACACTTGCATAATATTTTTGGCCAGAAGCATCAACCGATAGAGAAGCCCAGCAATAAAAGAAAAAAATGGAACTCAGGAACATCTACACTCGTACAGTCATACGTCGTACACTTCACTTCTGTTGGTAGGGTCAAGTGTTTTCAGTGTGGGTTAAGGCTGTGGGATACCATCAAAGCTGAGTAAAGTCAAGTCGTATTGAGAGTACTAATGAAATTGTGATTGGCAGGGGAGTCCTTTTATTATCTTCAAGTACTGGGTGTGGCAAATATTGTTGTGCTTTGCTGAATGCATAGTAACTCCTGGCAATGAACTTGAACTGTCGGGAGAAGGGATCTGTATCAGATGATATGCCTTACTGCAGTATTAACTGTGCTGAAATTAGATGGAGTGTTGAAAACACTATCTAAGGGTCCTATATTAGAAGGGTGTATTAAAGCCTAGCTGGGCCGCTGTGTGTAAACCATCTGAAGTAGGTCTTCTGCATAGGATGGAAAACAATGCACATTTTGTGCAATTGCTTTACGCTGAATATCAGATCAGATGAGATGTTTTTAACCGATGTCAGTTGCATCCAGGGGAAATCAGATTTGTTCATCTCATCTGTTTACTGGTCTTTATTTCGAATTGAATATGGCTTTCGGTTCTTTTTTATTGGTGGAAAACTAATCTACTCTAGGAGTTACATTATTTCTCATTTTTAAGGCCTAGAAATGATTTCTTATTTCCCAGAGGACAAAAAGAAATTTGGAATACAGCAGAATCTAAAGGAGTGCATTAATTCCTTCACTTAGTATGGTAAGTTTGTGACATTAACCCCTGACAGAACATGTAACACGCCTTCCAATCATGGTTTTACAATGACAAACAAATGGACAAAGAAAAAATGCCTTCAAAGTACAAATCATTTGTTACAGGATAATTCAAAGGATAAGCAGGGTTTTTTTTTTTTTTTGTTACCAACTTATGCATTTTAAAAGCCTCAAACAAATTCTTTTTATTGCCAACAATAACAAAAAGACGAGGCAACATTACCAACTAAAATCACTCATATGGCAGCCAGTATGTATAGTAATTTGTAACAAATAAAATCAACATCAAAAGCAACAAGACGAACAACAAGAACAACAGCAACTTTAATAACAATGGGCCACACAATTGAGCCCCAGAAAAAAATGAGAAGAAAAAGTAGGCAACAAAGCCAACAATAGACAGCAAAGCAGAAGGTTTAAATAGCAAAAACAATAACAATAATAGAGACAGTGCAGAGAAATTGCCCCCGCACCCATATTCCCTCTTAAATGTTCGTTAATCTTAAAGCTTTGGTTTGCTTTACAAAATAATGATGAAGAAATAAAATCATGGCCTGCTACCACCACCACCACTATCACACTCATTATACAGCCATGCACAGACATGCAGAGACACACATACACACTAGAAAAAGCACGAAGAAGAAGAAAAAGGCAGCGATTTGTGTAGAGTCATGAATATCCACCACGATGAAAACCGTTTTTTAAAGACTTTTTGGCTCATTTGCATTTTTTTTTTTTTTGAAAACAAAAGTCAGCACAAAAACAAAATTTAAAGGGCAACCCTCCTGCCGGCTCCCCCACCCCTGACCAGCCTTTGTTATTAAAGTTGTTGTTGTTGTCACTTGTACTCCAAGAATTGTTGCCTATTGTTTCTATTTGTCTTGCTGTTGTGTTGCGTCGTTTGCGTTGATTGTTGAATCTTTTACTCTCGCTCTCTCTCTCGCTCTCTCTCTCGCTCTCTCTCTCTCTCTCTCTCTCTCTTTCTCTCTTGCCTTCTCGTGCTCCCATTTCTCACACTAAAACTGTTTTTTTTTTCCAAAAAGTTGGTCGATTTAACGGTTATTTAGCCGCCTGTCTAATGCTCTGTCTGTCAGTCTGTCTCTCCTTTCCCACCATTTGTCTTTATGCATAAATAATTGATGAATATGCACGAAATTTTAAATGCTGCTTCTAAATGAGTGTGCGTTCGCGTATGGGTGTTGTTGTGCATGTGTTTGGTTATAAATTTACAGATAAAGTTGCCAGTCAGCAGTTGAATTGTTGATGGCCATTTCCTGTTGTTGTTATTGTTGCTGGGTATTGTACTTGCTTTGCTGCGGCTACCGGCTACTATTCGTGTGGTATTCGTTCACCCTGTTGTTGGCGTAATTAGACCATCAATTGCGGTAAATTCATGACTGTCATGAATGTCGTCGTAAAAATTTTTTGAATCTATTGCCACAGAAATATAAGGAAAAGGCATCTGTTGAAGAAACATGCACTTTTTTTTTGGGATCCAAAGATGTATCACACAGGAATTTTTTGTGGGAAAATAGGAAAACTGTCGGTTGAAAAATTTTGATGCTGAGAAGTGCGCCTCATTCAACACCATTTTTAAGGGAAATTTGTGGAAGACAAACGCACAAAGTGGTCCGGTTTTAAAGTTGCCTGAATATCAAGGATGTATTTATTCACTTTGATTCAAAATGGATCAGCCTTGGATGATAAGAATTGACATAAAAGAAGGGCGGTGTCATGGTGTTCAGCGGCCAATAATTGTTGAACGTGATAAGAACAGCAATGACTGGAGAAAGTTACCCTGAGCGCGCCTATATGACATTTTGTTTTAGAAGAAGTTTTCGTTCATGACCTTCATGAGCATTCTCTAATAAAATGCATTTACGTGTACTTAATTGAGTATCTGAAGGCTTTCATTGTACGAACTTAACTTGACCATTAAGTTTGCAATGTAGTCGCTGCAATCTCATTAATACCTTCGCCATCAAAATCTGCATGAATGGCTAGGGGATAAATTATGCTGTTATGTCTAGTATTTTCTCAGTCAAAACCAACCACAATCAATGTGACAGCCTTTCCAATATCTCAAGTGTCTTTTAGCTGAAGATCTTGGCCGGTAATGAAGCATACGGACTATTGACTAGGATCGAAGCACGTTAGCCTATCTAAAATCAAGTTCAGTGGAAATGATTTTCATTCAATATCGGTTGCAGAGCATGCTCAACTGAATTGAAATCTTTAAAGCTCTGTTTCTGTGATGATAAATGGAGGCGAAGACGTCTTGGCTTATGTTTTCTGTTTTTTGGTTGACTGTTATTAGAGAAGAAAAAAAATACTTTGGAGGGGTTTTTAGATCACGTCAGATTTCAACACTATCCTGGTGCAAATCTGACATCAGGTGCTCTTTGTCGTTTATGGGTCCTAGTAGAGAGGATGAATTCAGGCTGGTTTCTATAGTTACCTGGCCCTAACCGGCTGGAAATCATGTCCGAAGGTTGCATCCATTCTCTTAGTTGTCGTGGAGACAGTTAGTCATTTGCTCTGAGATAGTCCAGTCCTTAAATAACTCCATTGTTTGATCATTGCTAAGATATAATGCATAGGGCCACGGTATCTGCTTAAGTATTATGGTCCACACAGATTTTTATAGTTTAAGAGACACACTTGCCACTTGTCGTAGTTACGGGACAGTTGACAGTCAATTGAAGTCGAGATTCATAGATGGAATTGAAGGAATGTCAGGCATGTTCTGAGCAGACTGGAGTCTAGCACAGCCAGTATTGGAATTGACTGAAAGCGCTAGGAGTCGGAGTTGTTACACAGTTACAACGATTAATAGAAGACGAGGTCGCATGTGATGATATAGTGGATAGGAAATCAGAAAACACGATTGCATCTACCTTCTGTTGATGTTGAACTCTGTTTAAAATTGGACTATGAGGTATGACCTTGAATTCCTCGAAACGAAAAGTAAAAGTGGTTGGATAGAGTATGTTTTACTTAAAAACTGTATCGGTCTTCAGAGGTATTGTAAACGGATCATAATTATGGAATATAAACGCGACGAAAACCAGTAATTTTCCTGTTGCTAGTTTTAATCATCATCCCTTAATACTTTTTAAATTCGGGAATTGGCACTACAGTTCCTTAGCAATTTATCCTCGCATCTTGGAATCTAATAGACAATCAAACGCATAATACGTTATGCCAACAGAAGTGAAGTGTACGACGTATGAATGTACAAGTGCGGATGTATTTCCTGAGTTCCATTTTTTTTTCTTTTGTTGCTGGGCTTCTCTATCGGTTGATGCTTCTGGCCAAAAATATTATGCAAGTGTTGAATGTTCTTGATACCACCACCGATGATAATGCTGTTTGCTGATACAGTTTTTCTAGTATTTGTGGCCTCAACAAAGGCCAACAACGCCACATAGTCTTAATATACAGTTTTTTTTTTGGTGTGGTTATGTACGTATGCGCGTGTGTGCTTGTGTGTATGTATGCATATTATGCGTATATGTGCATGTGCAATTTGTGGTGGCATCAACTACAAGTTGAGCCATCAGTTATAACATTATCATCGTCATAGACGTCATCAACAACAGCAAACAGGCTCATCATTGTGTTCGTCATGGACGTCATGCTATGGTTACCACAGCATACAGGAGAACAACTGTCAGTCCAGCCAGCCAGCTAGACGACAGCCGAAACTGAAACAGAAACCAAACAGATTATAGTTGGCCTGCTTCTTTGAATCTATAAGTATCCGGACAGCATGAGCATCAGCATCAGCATCATCATCAGTACCTCTTAGTAGCAACCACTAGTACCACAATAGAAGGAAGACAAAAAAAAAAGAAAAAAAGAAAAAATTAAAGCCTCATAGAAAATGGAATTAAGCTCAATGGGCGTTGTGTTAGAGGCGGACAGAAGTTGGATGAGGACAGGAAAACATTTCTTTTCTAAATTGAGTTGAATGAGTGTGAAAGCGCCACTTTGCAACTCATAAATATTCGTAACGTATCGTTTGCCATTTTTGAATGCTTGTTTGCTGTTATTATTGTTGTTGTTGTTGTTGTTGTTGCTGGTATCTTCTGTTGCTGAAGCATTAACTTTAAACAATTCCTCCATTTTGCCTTTAATTCTCTAGAACTGTCCGTCCATCTTGTTTTTTTTTTTTTGGTGTTTGTGTGTCAATATCTCTGTTCTTTTCCCTTTTTTCTCTGGCACAAAAACAAACGTTTTAGAAACGTTGCAACATCCAGCGACACACACACACACGCACACACACACACATATTGAAGTGAGTGTTGAATTTTAGGATTTTTCCACAAAAGTCATACAAACTTGAAGTGGTATTTAGCTTGGAGTGACTGGCTGACTACATGGAACATGGAATATGAATACGAAAAGCCAAACATTAATACCCGACAAAAGCTTCGGAATTAAATTCGTTAGAGTCACTCTCCCTTTTTGAAAAACACGGCCACTAAATAATAATAAAGCCGCCACGGCTAAAATTTAAAGAATTTCGAATTTAAATTGAAAACAAATTGGCTCGTGTTGCTATAAATATTCATTAGTGTTGCATGTTTTGCTACTTTCTTCGGGGATTGTAGGACTAAGATTGTTCGGTAATAAGCAATTAAAGGGTGTGATAGAAAGCAAAACATTGTCTCAGGTGTCTCGAACTTGTCCTGTGATTAAGAGAACAGTAGTGCCTCTTGTTGTATGCCACAACTGGCACTACTGGTATGCATAAGTTGTTGCTTGTTGCTGTGATTGTAAAATCTTTGTTATCGGAAGAGGGAATTATTTAGTGGAAGATTTCCTACTCGTGAATATGGATCGATAAACGATCGAACGCGTACAAATGGCACTACACTACAAAAGTGGCGATTAAAATGTGCCTCCTTTGTAGCATTACTAGCTTTCGACCTACTGTACAAGGGATTGCCAGGATTATAAAGAAACTTTTAATATTTTTGAAGTGTTACTCATTGATCGAACTCAACCAAGCCATCAAGTTCAAGTTGAAAAAACCCTTCTGAGCAATCTCATCAATACCTTCGTCATCAGAGTCTACATGAATGGCTAAGGGATGAATTGTGCTGTCAAGTCCAGTATTTTCTCAGGCGAAGCCAACCACAATCATTACGACAGCCTTCCCAATATCTCAAGTGTCTTTTAGCCAAAGATGCAGACTAGGATCCGAGCACGTAAGTCCATCTAAAATCACGTTAAGTGGCAATGAACTCCATTCGATATCAGTTGCTCACAGAGTGCTCAACCGAATTAAAATCCTTCAGTATCTGTTGTTCGATACTTTTAGGGATTTTTGAAGCGTTACTTGGTGAGTTCAACAAACTTCGCACATAGAAATCTATTACAGTTAAAGGGCGATTTTGCTGGAGCTTAGACAGACCTGAAATGAAGCCGTCAGACTGTGGCAGGTCGTGTACTATGGTGCCGTTATTCTATTCAGTTCGTGGGGTTTTATTACACTGTGAACCAGATTGTTGCCTGAGACTGGTGATGCTTTGAATTGTTCAGAATGATAATTATTTGGGAATTTCTGAACAATCAATAACGGAGGTTGGCTCAGGAGATTGGCACTGGCACAAGAATTTATTTTATAAGTTCCTTGATGAGATGCGACTACTTAGACAACAGAACTGTACACACTACACTGAGAGATAGAATTGTCATCTACTTGGACAAACAGGTTACTCTGACAGTACACTGAGTAGGCGTTGTACCAGTCTGAGCGTATAGGGCTATTTTGCTATCGCATAAGGAAAGGGTATTGGACAGATTTTGAACATAATTTTGATGGGTCCCAGAGTACTAAGACATTGAGAGGACTGGATGAAGATGAATTGGAAAAAGATTATATGGCTTGGATTTCCGCATCCGATACAACATTGAGTTGTATGAGCTCCTCAACGACAGGGACGTTGTGCAGCATATTAACATTCAGCGGCTCCGCTGGCTCGGCCATGTTGTTCGAATGGAAGAGGATGCTCCGGCGAGGCGGATATTTGACGCGTAGGTTTGCGGAAGTCGACGAAGAGGATGACCCGGTAGGATATGTTACGGCAGGCCGAATATCGTTAATCGGGTTGTTAATGGCCAGTCAAGTATGTAAGTAAGTAAGTTATATGGCAGGGGCATGGTGGAATAGCAAAGATTGCAGAATCTCCAGGCTACTATGATACAGGCTTGATCATAGTAGAATAGAATGGATTTTGAGTCTAAGTAGGAAGTCTCTTAAGACCTTAACAGATTTTCCAACAGGTATTGTGTTGTAATTTGAGCTCGTCGTAGACTAGTAGGTAGGTGTGTTGACTTATTAGACGTAAGGCCACTGTTCAAACCCCAGGTCAGGTATCAAAACGAAATACGGAAAATATTTCTTCGGCGACTCTCGTTGAGTAAATAAAGTTGCCATGAAAAGTTTTTTAAAAATATGTAGTTCGGAGTCGACTTTAAACTGTAGGTCCCGCCACTCATGTATAAAATTAACACACACAATATGAGTGGTGTGAGAAGCTTGGCCGTAATCCTGACTGAAGTGTTGTAATTTCTTTTATGTGTGTATGAATGTGTATTCAGTTTTGACTGAACTACTGCAGGCCCCTGCAGTAGACCTTTTTCTGGTCTCTACATGGTATTGAAGTTTGTTTACCTAACCTAACCTAACCTAACCTAACCTAACCTAACAATTGCTTGTCAATCAATAATACTTTAAAGTTTTGGTATTTCTATCTACCCAATGCTTTAATATTTCAACTTTTAAGGCTTCAAAACTTCGTTTTTTTTCTACTTTAAAATCCTGGCAGGTGAATATTGGTTTTCCATTTTAAAGGGGAATTGTTTAGAATTAGAAAAAAGTAAGAAAGAAGAAGAAAAAGGGTTGAGAATTATAAAACTTGCAATAAAAATCGTATGATGATGATGATGATGGTTATTGGTAAAGGATTATCTATTTCCATTCTATTGTTAGATTAAATGTTTTTGTAAAACGCTTATTAAATAGAGCATCTCATCATTTATTGCCTGTTTGCTGCTTCTGATGCTGCTACTACAACTTCAATAACAATAACACATGATGCTTGTTAAGAAAGAGATAGAGAGGGATGGGGGGGGGGGGTAACATGAATATAAAAAGAATTAAATTTAATGAAGCCGGTATAAATCTTTATATCGAAAGAAAGAAAGGATTTTAAATGATTTCAATGTGTGTGTAACACATGTGATGATACAACTCTTATGGTCGTTATTGCAAGAGAGAGAGAGAGAGAGAGAGGAAGAGAAAGAGCATTAACTAAGCAAATATTCTATCAGCAGGATTTTTGTTTCTCATAAAAATGAGCATCAAATATTTAAAATTGTAAAGCACGCACACACATATATACGTTTAAATAATTATTGTTTGTGAAAAACACACAAAAATATAGAGACAGAGAGAGAGAAAGAGAGAGAGAGAGAGAGAGAGAAAGAGAAATAAATTTGTAACAATAACATCATCACCAGCAACACATGCAAGTCCATGTGTGTGTGATTTACATTAACAAACATACACGCACACACATATATATGAACGTACTGTTTCAAACCCAACAAATATTATAAAAATTGCTGCATAATCTGTAAAGAGTTGAAAAGAGCAGAGCAAAGCAAAGTAGAGTAGTGTAGAGTAGAGTAGAGAGCAGTAAACGTACACAAAACATTTCTTTTGTTGAATAATTTGCGTGTGTGTGTGTAACTCTACTTTTGGAATTATTCTCCTCCTTTATTTTTATTCTTTATTTTACGTTTGCTTGATTCGCTTTCCTGTTGCAACTGTATGAGTGTGTGTGTGTGTGTGTGTGTGTGTGTGTGTATGTTTAACACATTTACATTGTGTTACTTTTTAGATTTTAGTTGGCTTTGCCTTGCTTTGCTTTGCTTTAACTTTTCCATACGTTGCCTGTTTTTTAGCTAACATCTGTTATAACCGGAGTGTGTGCGTGTGTGTACAAATCTTCCATTTTATTTGTCCGTTTCACAAAATACATTTTGCGCTTTTCTGCCATTATTTTTATTCGACGTGTGTGTGTGTATGTGTGTTTTTTTTTGTTTCCAAAGAAGGGAAAACTGCTATTTTAGTTCCCTTGCTGCTGTGGCCTAACATTTGGTTACTTTTCCGCTATTGTATGCCATACTTTTAGGCGAATAAACCATATAAACTCCATAAAAAGATGAAATAAAATAAATTTATGTGTATTGGTTGGGAGAAAAAGTTGTTTTCGTTGTTATTCTGAGCAAGAAAAAAAAAAGACCGACGGATGAATGGAATTTTCGTTTTTAAAACTTTTTTCTTATTAAGCGATTTTCATATTCTAAAAATTCGGTTTGTGTCTAAGAATGTTCAAATCCTATCCTTTAAATTCCCAGTAAATATAAGGCCCGGATAAAAAACAGATTCTGCCATTATCAGCAACATTTTTCTTTTCCTATTTCAATTTTCAGATTGGTGTGCTGTAGTAGGCCCTACGATGATAGACAATGCCTTTCTTTAGGCCTAGTGGCTGGAAACCTTGCTGAAGGAAGTTCTAGTGTTTCCGAATGTACGACAATGCCTGATGTTTTCATTATATTCATGGTTAATGGGTGATCAGGCGATTTCTGGTTATGTTACTCGAACAGCGAATGAATCCTTTTTAGTTTGTTTTTTGTAGCTTCCAACCAAACATATGCCCTTTGCTGTCCATATATCTGGAATGTTTCAGTTTTTAGTCAAGCATTTTGCCAACTCCTGTAAGGAATAGTGCTTTCAACCTTATTATATCAAACGATGGCGTATATTCGGAGTTCTACATACGTAATTGGTCATTACAATCCTTCAGTCATGATTATGGTTCTAGTTTCTCACACCAATTATGTTGTGTGTATTAATTTTAATACATGAGTGGCGGGACCTACAGTTTAAAGTCGACTTCGAACGAAAGATCTTTTGAGAAACTTTTCATGATAATTTTATTTTATTTTCAGAGTTTTTGCCAGAATATTGCTGAAGGGAAGTCGCCAAAAAAATATTTTTTTTTCTCAATTTCGTTTTATTCGAGATTCCTAGGCTGAGTTTTGAACTACGGACTTTCGTTTAATAATAATGCGTTCCTATGCTGGTGCCATATGGAACAAAGTTTAGAATTCCGTTAAATCCAGAGTGTCCTAGAAATTAAAAATGCTGGTTTGTTGTCATTTACTGTCCTATACGAGCTGTACATTGAAATGCTTTCGATTTTCCAATAAAACGCTGAATAGACAGATTTTTAAAAGGAGGAGTTAAAAGCATTACTTACCTAGAATTTCTTACTTTACGACATGGCAAGTATTCAAATTTTAGTATTGCTTTACCATAATTCCTGTAAGGATAACTCTCGGACCAGTAAGGATTTAAAAATCGATTTAGATCGACAATATCCAAACGAAAATCTTTAAAATCCCCCAAAAACCGGGCACATTTTCTCTCACCGAACATGAAAAGTGTGAATAACTGAATGAATATTTGAATGGAAACGTTTGTACGATTGTTGAGATCAACTTGAATACAATGATGAAAGGACTATTGCATGAAGAGCAACACATGCATACATTCATACGTATATTCTTGCATATATCCTCTCCTCTCTGTATATGTATTGTTGTAGAAATATAAACGTTTTATATTTATTTATGAATAAATATTTGATGGTACATACATATGTATGTGTGTATATGTATGTATCTGTGTCTCTGTATAGTGAAATACAATGTTTTCTAAATGTGTAGTCGAATATTTTATTTGGCAAAATAAATTACAAGCTAAACGAGCAACAACACATGCCCATGTATCAGTTATTCTATGCTATTTCTGTATAACATAACAATGGTATATACATACATACATACATATATACATACATATATGTATGTATGTATATACGAATGTATGTATACATACATATACGTATGTATGTATGTATGTATGTATGTATATCATGTACTCTTTGTATGCAACAGTCAGCGTATGTACAAATGAGTTGATATGAATGCATTTGCAAAAGGATTGCAGGAATATTTTCAAATGAATACCAAGTTTTCGTTAGTTTTTCATTCAATTTTTTTTTGTTTTGTTTTGCTTTCAATTCATTATTTTGGTTTGTTGCTGTTTTGCTCGTCTCGTATTTTATTTCGTAATTCTAAATAAATGTTCTCTACCAGCCAGCCAGGCAGGCACTTTTACTAGCGAACGCTAAACATTGTTTTTCTTGCTTTTTTTTTTTGGTTTTTTTTTTTTTTTTTCAAAAACATTCAAGTTTGAACTTTGCTTAGTTGTATGATTGCATTGGTGGCTGAAATAGTGTTGGCACTAGTGCTAGTGCTAGTGCTGTTGTTTGTTGTTGCCGGTAATAAAGTTGAATTCGCTCTTCCGTTGCATATCCTAGAGGCGTGTACCACATTCATATGCTTTTTTAACATTTTCATTTCCGTTGCAAGTTAAAGACTCTTATGCAAACTACATACAAATGGGGGTCTTCTCTTTTTGCTTTTTAGTTTGTGTTGTTGTTTCTTTTTTTGCTAATGCTTAGTTCTTATATTTTTTGTTCTTTGCGTTGAAGTACACTCTAAAAAATGTTTTGTAATGGAATTTTCAGAAATTTTAAATGGTAGTCAGAGTATCATGTTTAGAAGGCAAGAAAGTGTTTCAATATCTCCTCTTTTAAAATCTTAACAAATTCGAAAGATAAGCTCTTTTAACCAAGTACATACATACATACATAATTGGTCATTACAACCCTTCAGTCAGGATTACTAACTAGTTTCTCACAGCACTTATGTTGTGTGTGAGTTAATAATTTCAATGTATGAGTGGCGGGACCTACAATTTAAAGTCGAATCCGAAGGATAGATTTTTGAGAAACTTTTCATGGCAATTTTATTTACTCTCCGAGAGTTTTTGCCAGATATCTGTTGAGAGGAAGTCGCCGATGTAATATTTTCGTTTTCTTTGAAGCGTTCGTTTGAATCGTGGCCTTAAGTCTAATAAACCAACACACACACTAGACTACGGCCACTGAGAGTGAATAACTGTTTCTGTCGCCGAAGAAATATTTTTCCGTATTTCGTTTCGATGTCTGATCTGGGGTTTGAACCGCGGTTTTTCATCTAATAAGCCAACACTGTACCTACTGGACTATGACGACTTAGAAGTTAAGAAAGCATTGTATTATCTCCTCCAATAAAATGTCATCAGATTCGAATTTTAGTCTGCATTAAGGCCGTTTCCCCAAGTATTTAATCTTATTGCTGCATGGGTAGTAAAGACCACTGTCATGTCGTTTCATTCACTGGATGAATATCAAAAATATTTTAATTCACGGCAGAGTTATTGCAACATTTAAGGCCCCTTTATTGTCTCCCAATTCACGACTCACAATGGGTATAAATAACCACTTCGTGAATGATGTCAAATTGTTTCGATCAAACTCGCCTCACACACATATTAGTTGACGGGCTGTAGACCCTCAACTTTCATTCTACTTGCTATGGAGTTTCCTGGCAGGGTTCTAAGTAGATGTTCTGGATTCCTAAGCATGTATAGTGTTCTCAAAGCCTTTACAAAAACGCTTCTAAAATTTCTGATGTCCCCTTTCCTCATTTTGTTGTAATATTCGTGTGAAGGAATCCACCATGTTTCTCTGTCTCTCAGTGTATTATAATTTCCATTGTAGCCCCATAATAAATACTTAAGCATTTGAATATGCAACATGAATATACACTTATTCGTATGTACATACATATGTATGTATACATTTATATACATACATATATATGTGTATGTGTATGCTTGAATTTTTCCAGTTCAGTTAAATGCATGTGCAGCAAATAAATTTTTTTTTTGCTCGTGTATGGTTTAGAAATGTGGTTACGCTGTTGTTGCACGAATAGTAGTTGTTGCACGAATAGTTTCTATAATAATAATGCTGCTGTTCTAAGTCTTATTGCTGCTGCTGTTTTTGTTGTAGCAATTGTTGTGTTAAAAAGATGCTGGGGCAACTAATTTAAATTAGGATTCTAAATTATACTAAAGAACCCAAAGCAAAAAGCAAAAAAACAAAAAGAAAAATAAAAACAAAACAAAAATTAATAGAACATATTATACGTGGGATGTTCAATAAGGCTAAGGTTATTTGAACGTAGTAAGTTTACATTTTTGCTTGGCTAACTTGAAGTTTAGTTTATGGACTGAATTTGTAGAAAATTTCTTCAGATATTGTGTCATCGTATCTAATACGCTCTGAATTCGGCAGCTTGAAGGACATTTCCAGAAGAAGGCTAGCATGACGCGAGTCTAGAAATCGTTGCTATTAATATGGCCTGTAATCCTTTCATCAAAGTAAATTCGCCGTAGTCTAGTAGGTAATGTAAAGTATTAGACGTGAGCCCGTAGTTCCTTAAGATTTGACTGGCCTAGTTCATGAACTATCAGGTACCGCCAAGTGTTCTGTGGCTGATTACAATTTTTTTTGGGCATTTTTTTCGGGCTAAAGGTACTAGATTCTTTTCTACTCATGATATGGTCGTCCATCACTGTTTTCTTTGTTTTGATAGGCTTTAGCCTATTATTTATTAGGCCATGGTTCAAACCTCAGGTCAGACATCAAACCGAAAACATGAAAAACATTTCTTACTCTCAGCAGATTTCTGACAAAAACTCTCGGAGTATAAATAAAATTACCATGAAAAGTTTCTCAAAAAACTGTAGTTCGGAGTCGACATTAAGCTATAGGTCCCGCCACTCATGCATAAATTAACGCACACAACATGAGTGTTGTAAGAAACTAGGTCGTAATCCTGACTAAAGGCTTGCAATGATCAATTATATGTTATGTATAGAAGTCGCCGACGTCTAGTAAGTAGTGAAGCTGGGGTATTTTAAGATTCTATAATCCTAGCTCTATGGTGCTAGTCCTAGCTGTTCCATGATTGATTACAATTTTTTTGAAGCCTTTTAATCCTTGATTGATGATATGTTTTCTATGTTTTGATAGGATTTAGCATGGTTTTCTTGCAAGTCAAGACTCAGTGGTTCATGTTGCTAATGATTTTGAGGCCAGGATATTGGCAAACAGTGATGAGTTCAATAACCGTTTACAACAGAGTTATGTTAATGAGTCTGAATCTTCAGTTGAGCTCGTGATCATTTTAAAAGAGGAATAATGTTGCTGCCACCTACTCAGGCAGTAAAGTACATAATTTGCCTATGAGTCAGCCCTATTTATTTGCTTCTCTGACAACTGTCGTATTTCTATTTAATTTTTAAATTTACTCGCTACTTTTGTTACTCTTGCTGTTGTTGTTGTTGTTGTTGTTTCTATTCTATCGTATTTAGAAAAATTCTTTCTTTCTCTACAACATACTCACTCAACGTATTCCGTATTAAATGTTCTT
>QOCX01000220.1:259954-293184 GCA_005959815.1 Sarcophaga bullata
TCTTCTCTTTTTTGTTGTTGTTGTTTTAGTGTTTGTGTTCCTTTGTGTGTGCTTTTTCTTTTTTGGAAAATTCAAGTGGAGTTTTATTTGTTGTTTTTCGTTTGTATTTCTTTTTTTTCGAAGTAGTTGCTGTTTTTAAACAAATTTTAATTATTAATAAGACAGTGGCAGCAGCAATATGAACCCCATATTCACATTCACATTCACATGCACATTCACATTCATATTCACATTCACATACACATTCACATTCACATTCACCGTGTTTAGCAACCCTTTTGCCAGTATGACTGCCTTTTTTGCTTTTCGCTTGAATTGAATGAAAGAACCTGTAACAGTAATAGTAACTGTAACTCTCACTCTCTTTCGCTCACTGTGACTCTAATTATATGTGGCAACATAATTTTCATTTTAACGTGTCTATATATATGTGTGTATGTGTGTGAGTGTGTATGTTTGTTTTATTATATTTCGGGGCTGTAATCTAAAGTTGTAGTTTTGTTGACTCCTGCATTATTTTTTTTTTGTTCGTTTTTTTTGGGGCTAATTCAGTAGATGTTGATGCTTTTTATTACGACTTTTGGTCTGAGGTTTGGTTTGGTTTCTTTAGCGACTTAATTTTATAAAAAAAAAACTGCAAAAAAACATGTTAAATAATGTTAAATAATGTTTAGGATTTAGTTTATGACTTCTACCATTGCGTTGCATACCCGCACACACATGTGAAACTAGTTATGCTCACTGTAATACATTCAGATGTACTTACAAGCACTTACCTATACTATGCTAAGGTAGTAGTAATAAAGATGCAAAGGAACAGTGGTTAACAAAAGAGTACTACCAGGGTAAGTTTCTCTTTCCTTCGCATTATTTCAATTCCAATAATATTCGTTTTGACGATCTTTGTCTGTTGTTTACAGAAAACTTTCAGGTGCCCCTTGTAATCCAAAAGATGTCGACAAACCATTTCTACACAAAACGTGACCAATAAGTTCAACAAATCGAGCGTATGGCTGAAGACTAGTAATCGTATGAAAGATATAATAATGGAACCTAATTGATCTATTCAGGGGGTTGCAAATCTAATCTGACAAGTCTAGTCGAAAACAATGAAAGTTGGTCACGACATTTCTTCTCTGAGTTTGTTTTTTAAAGCGTGAGCATTAATTGGTATGTCGTTCACACTATCAAATGTCAAGAAAATTACTTACTCACTTAATTAATAGGCCATTAACAATCCGATTAACGGACTTCGGCCTGCCGTAACACATCCTTCCAGGCGCCTCTGCTTCTTGCGCGCCTACGCCACTTGGTCCCACCAATCGATGACAGGGCTTCCTAGATCTAGTCCTTCCAACGCAAACAAGGCATCCTGTTCGTCGACTTCCGCCGATTCCCGCATCATATAACCGTCTCGCCGACATGGTTAAGCCAGCTTAGCCGCTGGCTGTTAATACGCTGCACAACGTCTATGTCGTTGAGGAGCTTATGCAGCTCACTGTACGTATCGGATGTGGAAATCATCGTCAACTCTCACTGGACCGAAGATTTTGCGTAGGAATTTTCTCTTGAATACTCTCTAGCCGTTTGCGTCAGTGCTTAACAGAGTCCATGTCTCTGCGCCGTAAAGAAGCACGAGGAGGATGAGTGTCTTGTAGAGTATAAGTTTTGTTGCTCGAGAGAGGTCTCTGCTACTCAATTGCCTATTGAGACAGTAGTAGCATCTGTAAAAAATTTACTATAATATTTACTATAATACTATTCCATAATATATAAAAACAATAAAATCATTGCACAATTGCCCCTTACTGTAGTACCAACTGTTTGAATTTCATGCATTGTATGTGTGACTACATATTACTTCTGTGAGTTTAATGTTCGTTTATTTAACTGTTGCTGAGCGAGTATAACTGTATGGCTGTATGTCTAAAGTAAAGTAAAATGTATGCGTTGTTAAGAGATCGTACGGACGTACGTACGTCTGTATGTAGGTGTGTATACATATGTGTGTGTAAATCTACTATTAATTATCCTCTTATAATAAAAATGTGGTTTTCAACTTGGCGCAAAGTTAATGTCCTTTCTATTACTCTCTACATTTTACACATACATACATACGTACACACACTTAGTGTGTGTAATAAAATTTTTGGTATTCTTGTGCTTTCTCTCTCTCTCTCTCTCTCTCTCTCTCTCTCTCTAGGTGTCTTGTTGGGTATGTGTGTGTTCTTCTTTTTCTATTTTTTTGGTACATTTTTGCAATTTTTGTGTGTTGTTTGTTAGTGTTGTTCCTTTGACCCATATGACCTTTATATGACTTACCTACTTTAAATGTATTTTATGCATTTGGAGTAGAAGCATGTTAACACATACATTCACAATCACACACATATACACAAAAGCCATACGGCACAGGAATGGTTACAATTCCGATGTTCCGACTTTTCGTAAACGAATTTTATTTCAATTCGTAATTTTTTTTTTTTCGTTTCGTTTCTTTTTAATTTTTTTTTATTTTTTTTCTGCATCACGCGTTTAATTACGTGCTCCATATGCTGATGATTATGATGATGATGATGATGATGACGATGGTAATGATTATGAGTTTTATATGAGGAGGTATGCATATGTGTACGAGTGCTTACTATTTACAATGAATGTGCCATTACAGCAGTTTTCATAAATTTTTATTAAAGAAAATTCAAGATTTATTGAATCGTCAAACAAAATTACATGAAATCGGGCATCAACACTTGCAGTGAGACTACTTGAATACCACTTGAATGGACGATTAAAAGTAGCATGAAACTATCGTATTGTGTTAAAGGTAATGTTTTGTGTAGTCTTGTGTTTCCTATGAGTAATAAAAAAATTATGAAAGAAATTCAAGGGAGATAGGTTTGAGGTAAAATCGTAGAACTAAAAGGAATTAAGGAACTGAAAAAGAGGGATAAAGACTGTGATGGATGGATGGACTTTTGAAGTCTAACAATAAAGAAAATTGCTTTTAATCAGGACAAATTGCTTTCAATCATAAATGAGCCTCCCAGAGCTACATTTATACTCTTAAAAATAGACTGAAGGGACTGTTTTAGCCAACGAGTGACTAAGTACCTGAGAGAAATCTTTTTTCCGATCCATATTCCTTCATGCTCAAACCTTTCTCATGACACTCTATATGGCATATGCAATTTCTCTAATTTTTTAAATTGCGTTTCCATGATTAAACATTTGTAGCATTAGTTTGACATGCTTGAGGGGTCTAAAGTAGGGTACTTTGTTATGTAAACGTTTCGTAGCAAAAACAACTGAATGTATTGAAGTCGCCATAGTCAATTCTATTGATTCATGTAAACAACGGCTTGTGTTTCACTATTCGTCCACTTTAGAGTCCCCATCACTGCCAGTATTTACGACGTCTTGCATGATCCTCATGTGTAAAGTTTATTCTTTAAATCGAAGTGCAGACCACCAACTTTCGTAGATAAAATTAAGACACACAACATGGATGGTGTGAGAAATTAGGTCGTAATCCTAACTAAAGGGTTGTAATGACCAATTAATCAGGTACAGTAAGTAAAATCTGGTTAGTAACGCACACAAACACTTTCATCTCTGATTTCAATACAATCAGTAACAGGGATCTGTTAAGGTAGTTTTACTCATTCAAAGTAGACAATGAAGGGAAATGGCCAAGAAATCAGCAGAAACCCCAAATAGAATTACAAGAATAAAGCGAAATACTCAAGTGAAGTCACGATTGATCAAAGAACATCTGGAGTCGTCTGATATTCAAACAACAGGACAAGTAACCTAACAAAAATAAAGTTAATAAACCATGTGAGATAAACAGTAAATTGAAGTTCAGAGTATTTTTCATATTCAACTATGAACAAGCAGAAGAGTAATCACTATGCACAATAGTCTAATAAGTATTGTGTTGGCTTATTAGACATAAGGCCACACGGTTCAAACTCTCAGGTCAGACATCTCCCAGAAAAAGAAAACTGAAAAAAATATTTTTTCGGCGACTTCCTCTCAGCAGATTTCTGGTAAAATGACTTGACAGACGCCTAATGTAAATACAGATGGTGCAATTGCACCATCGAGGTGAACGAACACTGTTGAGGATAACAATTCCATGGAACTCAAATTGAATGCCTATTCATCTTGTCGATGTTCACATACATACATACATAATTGGCCATTACAACTCTTCAGTCAGGATTACGGCCTAGCTTCTTACACCACTTATGTTGTGTGTGCTAATTTTATACATGAGTGGCGGGACCTACAGTTTAAAGTCGACTCCGAACGACATTGTTTTTGAGAAACTTTTCATGGCAATTTTATTTTTACTCTCATAGTTTTTGCCAGAAATCTGCTGAGAGGAAGTCGCCGAAGAAATATTTTTTTTCGTATTTCGTTTTTGATGTCTGACCGGGGATTCGAACCCTGGCCTTTCGTCTAATAAGCCAACACACTGCCTACTAGACTACTCGATGTTCACCATCACAAAACTTCGCTCTTTATACGAGGCTGCTTCTTTGTGAGATTACTTTATGTATGTATGTGAACAACATGAGACCTGTCCGCTTGCGTACAGCTTGGCACCTTGAAAACCCCAATCCATAGAAAAGTTAATAAAATGAAATCGATTACTTTGTACTGCTTTAGTAGTTCCATCTAACTGCACATACTTGCATTATTTTATTTATTTTGAAGGGGCTGTGTTGTTCCCACTCTATAGTTTTTCTAACTCGAGCATGTTGTCTGATATTTGATGAATTTAGATGAACGTAGTCATTCTGGAAACACTGATACCAAGAACACATTTGCTATACACTTACGAAAACATCATAGTGCAGTAAATAGTGTATGTATTGGCTTATTTAAGAACCTTAGCTCAAGGACAACGAAGTATAAACAAATATTTCTTCGGCGAGTATTCAGAGTTTTTGCCAGAAAGCTTTTAAAAGGAAATCAAATTGCCACGAACAGTTTCTCAAAAAACTGTTGTTCGCAGTTGACTTTAAATAGTAGGCTCATGGAAAAAATTAACATACACAATATGGGTGGTGTAAGAAACTAGGTTGAAATCCCGACTAAAGGGTTGTAATGACCAATTAGGTTAAGTTAAGTGTCCATAACATCTACTCTTAAACCATAAGAGGAAGCGTTTTTCAAGCTTTATTTGAAAATTTACAGATCATGACGATCAAATGTAATAAAAAATAAATCACCAGATCTGACAGCCTTCTTGTTTCCCTTGGGAAAGTTAAAAGATGTCCTTATAAGACCATTAACCATCGTTTTTGCCTTATACTTGCAACATCCTCATCAGTGGATTAAGTAAGTGATCCCTTTTCATTTCATTTCATTTGTTGTGACCACTTGTAAGAGGTTTTTAATTGGGAAATAAGCCTGTCTGTCCTGCTGATAATTTGCCATTAGAATGTGGCAATAGAATTGAGTATAGATTTACAATCAAAATGAACCCATTTTGCTTGTCTTGTCACAAGGCTCAGACAACCATGGTAAGGCCCGTGCTGATCCTTGCTCTCTTTCGTTAGGTTCCGCTTAAGCTATTGCATCCTGTGCTTATTGCCTAGATGTACGAATGGTTGTTAGATGCGATTGTAGTTGTTAATGTTTTACAAACACAATGCCATGTCACTGTCATTGGTTGGTTGGTGTATGGTATGGGTTGCTTGCCAGTATGGGAGTAAGTATACACACACATACTGTGTGTTTGTGTGCATTGTAAAGGGTGTGCAATTGTTGTCAGTCACACAATGATGTTGATGACGGTATTGTTGACAAACTATTTCCATTTACAATTAGTTTTCATATGTTTTTTTTGTATTGTTGTACAAGGAATCACTTGCTTTTGCACTGTCTCTCTCTCTCTCTCTGAATAGCTGATGTTGCCTGTAAAACATTGACTGGTTGGTTGGTTGACTGGCTGGCTGGCTGGTTGCATGTGTGAGTGTATCGGAGATACTGTAAATATGGTCTGTTGTTGCTGTTCAAAGTTTTGTTGTTTTGGGGCTTCTATCTGTCATCACATGCAATTCAACCATTCGAAAAGTAACTGTTAAAAGCTGTTGCTTTTCTTTTATCACTTTTTTTGTTGTTGTTTTATTTTATTTCAACTTGATTGACTGTTTAAAGCTGCATGTAGAACATGGAAATTTTATACGCTATTGCTACTAGTGTTGACGATCTTGACGATTTTGAGGTTGATTTACAACATTTTTGTTGTCGTTGTTGTCGTGCTATAAACGCTGCTGTTATTGTTGAAAAAGCCAATTCTCGCAATACCATTAAGCCAATATTTTCATTGATGTTGTTGTTGTTGTTTTTGATTTAAACCCGATGATTTTGTTGTATTAAAATTCTTGCAAGTTGGTACTTTTTTTTCTTACCAACCACCCCTCCAAACCCCTGCCTGTTCATGGTTTCACAGTCTCGTACATTTCCGTTGTTAAGGCGATTGTATTTGAATTTCCTTTTTTTTTATAACAAACAATGCGTGGGTTTCTGTGTGTGTTTTGTTTGTATCTTTTAGTTGTTGATTTATGGCTTCTTTGTTGAACTTATTGGCTTCTGTGTGTCTGAGTATTTGAGTGAATGAGTGAGTGAGTGAGTATGTAAGCTTTGTTGATAGCCTTTTTAGAAATTTTCTTGCTCTCTCTCTCTCTCTCCATCTCTCTTTGCTTGATTAACCAGTCAGTGAGTGTATTATCGATGATATATGGCGCTGGTACTTTGAAAATTAACTGCCCTCTTGTGCTCGTTTATGTTTTGGCAGAAACATTGGCTTTTTTTTATATCCTTGTGAAGAGCAGCAGCATGTTTCTGTTGATTTTATTTATACGAGGAAATCTCCTTAAAATGCTTTCTTGAAATTTATGAATTTTTTGTCTTTCTCACATGATTCTCTTGAAGTATAATGAACGACTCTGTTCGAAATTAAAGTGAAGTCTTTAAGCATTAAGTTAAGTAAACTATACGTCCAGGAGTCTAATAACATTGGCAGAATTGTTTATTAAAATTAAATTTTATTTTTGTGTGGAGTGCAGGCAGGCATCAATTTATGTGGCTTTTCATCACAGCAAACTGTCGATATAAAATGAAGAAAAGTTTTTAAATTGTTTAGCAATAGAACGGTAAGGTGATCATTACTTTGTGTAGAGTTTGGTTTTGCATTTGGTAATAGACTTAGGCTACACCCCAACGTTAGGAAGGCTTTGAAATTTCTTATTTGAATATCAACTGAGAATTTGGAGACATTTATGGTCTTGAGAAAGGAATTTAAATGCTCAAGTCAAGGTTTGTAAAAATTTAAAGTTTTATTTGAAGTTTAAATAGTTCTCTACACACTATCGTAGTATTAGACAGGTTACCAGCACTGGCAAAGAAACAAGATTGCAAGTAATTTGTGAATTCTTGGGTTAAGGATACTGGGACTGGCATATGTTGGTATAACCGGAGAAATGGAAAGCTATGGAAGCTATAGTTGGCACAATAAGAGGCCAGTTTAACATGACATTCATTGTGATCTGACAAACTGAGCTACTGACAGTTTCCTCTCTAAGTTTTACTATAACAGAGCCAATATACCTATGGGATATGCTTGAGTAATATGGGTGTAATACGTCACCGTAGCCTAGCAAAGTGTTTGCTGGCTTATTAGACGTGAGGCCATGGCTTTAATTCTTCTCAATTGTCCCTTTAATTAGAATTATGAACCTAGTTTCTCACACCAATTATGTTGTGTGTGTTCATTTTATGCATAAGTGGCGGGACCTACAGTTTAAAGTCGATTCTACACGATATAATTTTGAGAAACAATTTTTATTTACTCACCGAGAGTTTTTGCCAGAAATCTGTTGAGAGGAAGTCACCGAAGAAATATTTTTTTATCTTTTCGTTTTGATGTCTGACCTGTGGCTTGAACTGTCTAATAAGCCAAAACACGAATTACTATTGTTACGAAAATGGAAATGGTGTAACTTCGTTTAACATTAAAATGTTAAACAAAAGCTACAAAAACAAAAACAACGGACTTGTTTGCCTAATTCACAAATAAACAAAAATAAAACAACAAAATCAATGCAACGACAAAGGGATAAACACATAAACAACAAACAACAACAACAGCAGGGACAAGCGTAAACAACCTACACTAACAACAAGCATGCAAACATGTATGAATGTAAACATGTTTACTTTCATAGAATTATCTTGAAGGCGAAGACTAGAACCTTCGCCTACGAGAACATTCATCAGACTGTTTACGTCGTGATATAAAAGGCAAAGCAAAGCATGAAGGATCGGAGTAGAAGTTCAGTCAGTCTTGTGTGAAGGCGAGTTGCGTGTGAAGTAAACCAATCGTGGTTTGTAGATCTCCGTTACAAAGATCGATAGAACAATTGTGTAATAATTGTTAGTGTTTATCGCAAAGGGCATAAACAAAAATGAATAGCAAATAACGCAATTGTTGTTGTTAAAACAAGTTGTGAACAGTGGCACACAAAAGTTGTGTGATTAATAAAGGATTTAATTAAAATTAAACACAAATTTATTTTTATTTTTATTTGCAATCTACGAGCTCATATTTTAAACATTTTTAAAAAGGTAAAAACGTAACACTATATTACGGCGATTTCTGGCGAACAGATCCAATATAGCTTTGGGAAATGCTTCGCTATTAGACTGAGTAATATGGGTGTAATAAATCGCCGTATTTTAGTAGAAAGTGTGCAGGTTTATTATAGGTGAGACCGTGATTCAAACTCTTCTCAATTGTCCATTATAACGTTTCAAACAGGATTACGATCTATTTTCTCCCATTACCTATGTTGTGTGTGTTAATTTTATCAATGAAGGGCAGGACCTTTAGTTTGAAGTCGTCGTCGAACGACAGATTTTTGAGAAACTTTTCATTGCAATTTTATTTACTCACCGAGAGTTTTGCCAAAAATCTGCTGAGAGTAAGTAGCCGGTATCTCTTGATATTTTTCCTTTTGTTCGTGATGTCTGAGCTGAGGTTTGAACCAATTAATCGTCTTTTAGCTACTCATAAGCACTCATGAAATTTTGAATATAAGTGAGTCAACTCTTATAATTTAACTATGCACTCTGATTCATTTGTTTGAACTCACTACAACGTTGATTTATAAGTACAGGTTGCAATGAGTATGCATACAACTTTGACATCGAACTCAAACCATTCGAAATATGTTTGATTCAAAAGCCTACTCATTTCGATTCATACTTCGTGTGACACGAATCATTCATCAAAATTTACAGTCTTAGTTATTGTTGCATTTACAACAGAAGAAAGAAGGCACATAAGCAAAACACACGGAACAGCAAGCGGAGCAAACACACAACCATCTAGAGAGTATTTTAGTGTTCGTACTCGACTCATACTTATTTTGTGATTCTTATTTATGATTGAGTCATGGAGAGTCGAAATTAACAACATCATACGTGTTGTTATGTGTTAAGTATGATGAGTACTTCAAACTTTGAATATGAGTAAAGGAGCTGTCATGGTATTAAAATAAGTATGAATGCGAATAAGTAGCAGAAGTTATGATTATGATTCGATTCTACTCATTGATGATCTCTGGTTTGAACCATACACTCTACCTACTGAAATACGACGATAACTTGTGAAACACTAACTTGAACTTCAACTTAATTTTACTTTCAAAACTGCAATAAAAATCTTTTAATTTCAAAATATTTTCCCCCTGATGTTATTTGACGCATGCACATACAAACATACATTTTATATGATACACAGACACTTAAACTAAGTACAATAACACTTAAGAGAAATTAAGAAGAAAAGATTTTTTTTGAAAAAGAAAAGTGTGAAGAGGAAAAAGGAGAATGTAGAATAGAGTATAATGAATGTAATGAAGAATAATTAACCGCCTAAAGTTTTTAAAGTTTGCACATGCAACAGTGGAACATCGGAGCAGCACTCGGTACAGTTGGGCGGATGCAATTCCATGGGATTACAACAATTTTTACACACGAAGGTGTTGCTATCATCATTCACATTATCTTGGTCGTATTCATTGCTATTGATTAAGAAAAGAAAAGAAAAGAAAAGAAGAGAAGAAAACAAAAGAAAATAAATTTTATTTTCCATAATGTATGATGACAGTAAATTTTGTTTGTGTGCGCCAGTGTGGGAATATGGGTGTGTGTGTGGCAGTGTGGTAATGATATTGCAATTGAAGATAAAAGTGGGAAAATGAGAAAAAAAGCTCACATTATATCCAAGGGTAGAAGAGGTTCAAAAGAATCCAAAGTAGAGGCTGCTGTTGCTGTTGCTGTTGCTGTTGGAGGAGTTTTAGTTGTTGCTAGGAATGTGGGAAGTGGCAGTGTTTGTAATGATTTCTGTGGTAATGATTGTCGCAGTTGCTGTTGCTGTTGCTGTTGTTTGTGTTGCATATTTATTGCTGGCAAGGCTAATGTGCTGGTGTAAATGGAAGCTACTGTTGCTGCTGGTAGTAATGGTAATGACGATGGATGTATTGACAAACTATTTCCATTTCCAATTAGTTGAGAACTACTATTGTTGTTGTTGTTGTTGTAATTCTTTTGTAAATTCTGGCTGGATTGTTGATAGTATTGTAATTGATATTGTGGGTGCTGATGCTGCTGCTGCTGCTGCTGTATTTGGTATTGTAAGGATTGTTGTTGCTGTTGATGGTAAGGATAATATTGTATGCTAAACGTAGTGTATAGTCGTTGATGCTGATTACCATTTGCATTTACATTTGCATTCACATTATCATTACCATTGTTATTGTCATTTTTATTAGCATTGCTGTAGTAGTTGTTGTTGTTGCCATTATTGTAACCAGTTTGTTGAGTTTGTCGTTTATTTCTACAATTTACCGCATTTAACAATTTAAAATCAGACAGAAACAGCTGTTGATATTGGTGCTGCTGTTGTTGCTTCTGTTTTATTATTGCTTGATTGACTGTTAGTTGCTGGTGTTTCTCCAGATTATGTGGTTGATTTACACCATTTTGTATTATTATTGTTGTTGTTGTTGTTGTTTCAATGACATTTTGATTTTCTTGCTCCTGTTGTTGTTGTTCTTGTTCGAAAGTTATTTCATGTTCTTGCTGTTGCCGTTGATATAAAGTTGATGACAGTGGCTTGGTGGTGGCATCATGTTTCTGGAAATTATTCTCATACTTAAGCTGATATTGCGGTTGTTTGGTGTTAGGGAGATGATGATGATGTTGATGTTGATGATGGCAATGGTTTTCAACGTCATCACCCAAAAATGCTTCATTTTGTGGCCTGTCATTAACAGCAGCATCTTGTTGTATTGGTTTATGGCATGGTGCTGTTGAGAATATTTCTAAGGGCGAATGATTTTTTAAAATCTCGGCTTTCTGTGGCTTAGCAAATGAATTTATTTGTAAATCACTTTCAATCAAATGAAAGCATAAGACATTGCCAAGGAGAAATATTTGGCAAATAAAAAATATTTTTTTAGGAGACATTTTTCTAATGACTTAACCAGCTACACTCACAAGTTTAAAGCAACTAAACTTGTTAAGAAACTGTATTGGAATCTTGAAATTCTTCTTCAAATAAATAAAGAAAGACGCACGCTTTACATTTGAAATAAAACAAAACCATAAAAGAAACAGTACATTTCAAAATTAAAACAACACTTTAATTAGAAAACAAAATATTAAAAAAGACAGTGCATTTTAAAATTAAAACAATACTTCAACTTGAATTATTGAACATTCAGCAATGCTTTTCAGCATAATTTTTTACAATAAACAATTCCTTTATAGTTGAGATTGTTTCTACAACACAGTGTATTTACTTTTGTGTTTAACTGTTTCTTTATTTTGTTTTTCTATAATAAATAAATTAATTACTAGATCTGTTTAGTTTATGTTGCCTATTTCTCTCTCTCTCTCTCCCTCCATTTGTTTCTAATAAATTATTCTGATTGCCATAAAGTATTCACGTGTTTCATTAAGAAGAAGAATTTTTAATTTTTTGTCTAGAAATCGTGTGTTTTGTTTTGTTGAATTTTAAAATTTAAAACAATGACTTGGAAATTTCAAAATAAAAGTCATAAATAATGATGGCTTGATAGTAAACAGTGATTAATAATTAAGCCATGACGAAATCATGATTCTAAATGAGAGAGCTATAGTCGGTCATAATAAGTCTCTTGAAATAATTTAGTGGCTATCGGAAGTGTAGTACAAGCTTTATAGCAATCGCGGCTGAATTGAGAGCTACAAGGAAAACCAAATGTTGCTTCCTACAAATCTTATGTTAATTTCATGCAAGTTGAGGTTTTATTCTTTTGCCGATTTTTAATTGATGATTTGATTTGATTTTATATTAGAATGGGCTACACGGCTTCCAGGGGAAGTTCATGCATTGTGATGTGGATAGTAAGAGAAACTCCATAATGTTGTACTACCCTCTTATTGAATATAGCTGGAATAGGTCGTATATGAGGCTATTGCCTACATGAGTGACGTAATTTTCACAATTTGATTTGTGCCCTCCAGTAGGAACAGCATTTAACTTGGTCTATGAATGTGGGATGCATGCAAAAGAAGGTAAAGTTTCTGACCATGATCAACGTGGTGACCTCCAGGACGATCCTTGTCCTGCTGTATTGCATGGTTGACATGCAACCACCTCGCGGCCCTTCCTGGATAGCACACTGGCACCCGCTATATGTTAACTAATGCGTACAGCGAACCAGCACGAACCTTGGAACCCAGCACGTAAAAATATTATCCAGTGAATACCAAAACACAAGCCTCTATGAATCCCAACAGTGAGCTGTATGAGCTTTTCAACGATATGGACGTTGTGCAGCGTATTAACATCTAGCGGCTGTGCTGGCTCGATTATGTCGTTCGAATAGAGGAGAATGCTCCGGCGAGACGGGCATTTGACGCAGAGGTTTTCGGAAGTCGACAAAGAAGGCGACCTTGTTTGCGTTGGAAGAACAAGATCGAGGAAACCCTGACATTGATTTTTGTAACCAACTGGCATAGGCGCTCTGCTTACGCAAGATCTTCAATTGAATGCGAGTTCCAACGACATGAATGTTGTGCAGCGAGTTAACATCCAGCTGAAGGTGGAAGCAGAGGCGCCTGGAAGGATGTATTATGGCAGGCCAAAATTCGATAATCAAGTTGTTAAAGGCCGGTCAAGNAGTACGTAGGTTGGTCTGTCAATCATGGCAAAATGGAGATGGTACTCTTCACTAGAAGATATAAAACTCCAACGTTTTGCTTACCAAAATTGCAGAGAGTGGAATTTAAACTCAAGGATGAGTTGCATTTCATGGGATTTTCTTGGAAAACTATCCTGGAAGCCAAGCAGGGCAAAAAACTCTCTAGTGCTCTCTACGTTTGCAACAAAGTGTTAAGGATAAATGGGAACTGGAAAATATGGTGACTTATTCGTTCATACAGCAGTTGGCACACTGTATATTAACCCACAGATGCCTAGTCTGGTGGGATCTCCACGGCAGAACAACCAACATGAGTTTGATACTCCAGATACCAAGATCGGCCTGATTCGTAATGTAAGGGGGCCATGAATAATGTACTTATGTGTGCGCTGGAGATAATTTTGAGTCTCTATCCGCTGGACAGTTGTTGTATGGCTTAGTGGCTAAAGATAGTAGGAGTCTTTGGGTGAATTGAGAGTGGCACTTAAAGATTCTACATGAATTTGGACTTATTTGCTGTACTGTGCGCTTGATTTCGCAATTAAGACTCTTCAAGAAAGTTCAGAACATCCATTCGAGACACAATGCAAATGACTTTGACATGAGCTGCAAAGGTGAGGAAGAGAAGGAAACTGTTGGGCATATGGCTGGCATTATTTCTTTGGATGTCTACTTGTTGTCGTTCCTATAAAGAAGTGCTTTGTGTTGAGTAGAGTTCCACTTTCAACTGTTGCATGGTCCTGTTGTGGTGTCCTGCTGCCATTATCAATTCGTTACCAATTGTGGTTATTAACGGCCCCCTCTATGTCAAGGAAAGCAGTCGAATAATATTCCTTGTAGTACAGGGAATTTCTTATGTGACTATGTGTGCCGGAGTAGTCTACAGTGCCTCTTTAAAGAAGACCGAAAAACTTGTACAACTTAGGCTGGTAAAATGGCTTGACGACATTGCACGAAGCTTAATAAAGAAGAATTCGAGAAATACTTTGTGGTGTCCTGGTCCTTTAAGAAATTAAGCGATTTTAAATTAAATTCCTAACAAAATATGAAAAGTTTTCTTCATCAAATCATTATAACAAGTAGCTTAAGATACATTTTTCATTTGCAAATTGAGAAGTTAATTTGGAACTCTTGCAAGTTTCTTGTAAGAAAACTTATAAAATCGAATCACGTTTATTTGCAATAAAACTTAGATGCCAAATTGTATGATTACAAATGGATTTTCCACTAGGAATCATTCAACAAAAAATTATTAAATTTTTGTTTAATATTCCAACCACTGGCGCTTGTTCTTCTTGTAAATAGGCTCTCCCCTCTGAATATTGTCAGTCAGAGTAGTTGTTTGGCAATCGTGTATCATGTTCATTCGCATTCGCATTCGCATTCATTTTTATGTTCATTTCTCCAATTGCGTAAAGGCGGGGTAGTTTCTGCATTATCTACTGTTATGGGAAGAGAGGGGGATAGAAGCAGGAGTAGCCCTAATGCAAACAATATTGGCTGGTCAATGGTACACACAAAAATTCTATAGATTTAGTGGCACTAATGTTGGCCTATGCATTTTGATTGTAATTTATTGGCATGACTAATGCCACCAAAAGCCATAAACAAATAGAAAATTAAACAACAACAACAACAACAACAACAAATGAACGAACAAACAAACAACACAAACTAATATGGCAACGATGTCCATACATACAAGAGAAGAGCAAAGGGATTGTGTAGAGCGAGAGAGAAGAGTACAAATAAAAACAAACGTATGGAGGCACTTACTCATATGCATACATACAGAAATATTTGCAATAGAAGGTGTAGTAAATAGAAAACTATTATGAATTGTATGAATTAAAGGCTGTGAACCAATCGATAGCAAATATGCACCGATAAGTTGCATCATATTACATCGTTTTTAAGGATAATTTCAATACGATTCTCTCAAGGATTATTTTTTCTTAATAGAAGGAGTACTGAGAGTTGGAACTATGCTCAGAAGTTTCTCTTAAAACGATTCTTTCATCACCGATATCACCTAGTGCAGCCCTTGCGCAGACCAACTCCTTGCTCTTCCCTGGTTTTGACAGAACTTGGTCAGTGTAGAGACTGCGTTCACCTGGGGCATCACAACGGGCCGGAGGCGTGCTCAAGTGACCTTTTTGATATCAAAGCTAGCTCTCCGACTTAACCTGTACCATTTGACATTAACAGCAGCAGATGTTAATCAATTCGAGCCTAAACATGAATACACTTTAAAGTCCATTACAGCTCTTTAGTTACGTTCGCACCAATCATGTTGTGTGTGCTCATTTTATCCATTAGCGGCCACGTATTGTGGGGCCTACAATTTTAATGTCGAATACGAACGATAAATTTGAGAAGCCAGAGAGGACTGCTGAGAGAGTACTTCATCCAAAGAAATATTTTTTCGAGTTACTCTTTCAAGATATCTCAGGTGGTGTTTGAACTGTCAACTTAGACTACGCCCACTAGACTATGACTAGCAATTGGTGTCCTAGTTCGGTCGATTAAAGGTTTGCAATTTTTAAAACTTCAGTCAAGATCAAGTAAGTACAAGAACATCGACGTAAGTTTTCTTAGAGAGAAATTGTATATTTCTCAGGCCAGCTTACTCGGCGTCACTTTCTTAGTTGGTCGTTACAAGTCTTCAGTCAGGATTACAACCTAGCTTCTCACACAACCCATGTTGTTTGTGTTGTGTGGCGGGACTTACAGTTTAAAGACGACTCTTAGAGTTTTATCCAGAAAACTGCTGAGAGGAAGTCGCCGAAGACATATTTTCTTTCATATTTCGTTTTAATCGAAATGCCTGCTCCAGGGTTTGTACCAAGTACTGACGTCTAAGTCCACACACTACTTACTAGACCATGGTGACTTCTTAGACTAACTTGTGTGATAAAATTCCTTATTGTTCAGAAGAATTTACGCATTATGAAATCATATTAATGAACAATAAAGGATTCCTTCTTACTGCACTTTCATGAAGTTAATTTTCTTCAAAGGCAAGGGTGAAAGGGAGAAAGAGACAGAGAGATTCAGAGGGAGAGAGTGTATGCGGCATAGGAAATATGTTTTCGTAAGAGTGTTGCTTTATGCTTTCGCGTAGCGGGTATTATCCTTTCATCATGTAAATATTATTGTATTAATTTATGGGTGCATGTATATGTGTAGCTGTATGTATATGCGGTGTGTGTATATTTGTATTGTTATGTGAGCAGCATAAACAATTGAGTCTTAAAGTGTTTACGACCCAATTAAATGAAGTTTTTGGTTTAAATTATTCATACACGTAGGAATTCATTACTTTATTGCCCCTTCCCCCTATCGTTTACAATTATTTTCACTTTGTTCAGTAGGTTCATTAAAGGCCTTGTTGTTGTTGTCGTGAGTTGTTGTGTTCTTTTTTTACACTCCGTTTGTGTGCCACTTTTGAAATTGTTGTTGTGGAAGATGGAAGGAAATTTATTTTAATTTTTTAATTAAAAACAATCACATCCTCTGTTGAACGGATTCCATCACTTTCTTATTGACTCCATCAGCATCAGTATCAGCCATCAGCCATCCACCATCTGCCAGCTGGTAATTGCCAGCTGTTCAGCCACCGTCATCGTCATTGTCACTGCTACCAGGCCACTATTTAATTTCGTGGCACAAAATACATTTCAAAAGACAACAGCAAGAAAACTCTTCTATTTTTTTTTTTCTTGTTTCATTTCGTTTGTTGTTGTTGTTTTTGTTCATTAATCATCATGTTACCGAACATGCCTGCCTGAATGTCATTAGACTTGAAAAAATACAAAAATTAGACAAAATCAAATCACTCGCTCTCTCACTCGCTCTCTCACTCGCTCTCTCTCTCTCTCTCTCTTTCTATTTTGTTTTCTTTTGCTCTCTTTATTTATTTATTTACTTTTCGACTAATTACAAATGCCAATCAGTAACAACAAATCTTACTTACACATACACATACACCCACATACAGTTATCGTAACTCATTCTCATTACACCACAGACACTAATACTCACTCACTCACTGATTTGTTTTACTTTTGCTGCTTCAGCAGCAGTAGCAGCAGCAATAAGGAACACAACAGAAACTCTTTAAAACTTTTTGAATGATTGTAAGCAGAAAAACTACAACAACAACATGAACAACAATAACAACATTAAGAACAACAACAAATAAAGTGAAGTGAGTTGTATTAGAACAATATGAAGAGTGAAGCATAAGAAACATAAACAAACAAACAAACAAACAAAGAAGCGAAGAAAAACTGAACAAATGGTTACAATTTAAAAGTGGTTTAAAAGACACTGTGCTGCTCTGGAGGTGTGTGTAGAAGAGAGAGAGAGAGAGAGAGAGACACTGGGAGCGGAAGGATACCCAATTGAAATTTGAACAGCTCCCTTATACTTCATTCTGTGCCCATATTATTTGCAGTATTTAAGAAGTGCTGTCTGAATAACTTTTCAATGACGCCTTCTTGTCTACTGCAATAGTCTAGAATACTTTGTTAAATCCCAATCTCTAACACTTTGTGATTGTGGTTAAGATAGCAACCCTAACATCAGATTGGATGAGAATAATAGCTTTGGTAGATCACTTAGCAATGCCCGAGAATTAACATTGACATTTAAAGCATGACTTTTATAGAATCAAACTGAAAACCAGGTTAAATCCGATATACGAAGGCGGGTCAAATAAGCAAAGTCTGTGTTGAACTGATATTATGGTTGAGTGTAAGGGAGATGATGATGGCAACGTCATCACCGAAAAATGCTTCATTTTGTGGCCTGTCTTTAACAGCAGCATCTTGTTGTATTGGTTTATGGCATGGTGCTGTTGTGGATATTTCTAAGAGCGAATGATTTTTTAAAATCTCAGCTTTCTGTGGCTTAGCAAATGAATTTATTTGTAAATCACTTTCAATCAAATGAAAGCAGAAGACATTGCCAAGGAGAAATATTTGGCAAATAAAAAATTTTTTTTGAAGAGACATTTTTCTAATGACTTAACCAGCTACACTTAGGCCTTTGGAACAACTAAACTTCCTAAGAAACTGTAGTGAAATCTTGAAATTCTTCAAATAAATAAAGAAAGGCACACACTCCACATTGAAGCGAAAATAAAACATTAAACAAATATAGAGCACAGCAGTAGACGGACATTGGCATATGAAGTGGTTCATACTTTGTAATTCCCTAGCCTAAGTCTTTCAGTACGTCTAGCTATTAAGCAATGACCCGTGACAGAAATGTCTCTACGTTTTAGATTAAACAGTTCTTTGATACGTTTCCTATCCAATTCAGGCCAGTTGTGTCTGGCAGCAAGATTTTACCACACCTAGGGTTTGCTTGATAGACAGTCTAACAGAGATAAGAAGTATACCAACGCTCATGTGTGGATTGCTAATCGGTAGTAATGTGACCGCTCTTACAGGTAGTTTGTCAGTTACATAATTACCCGGGATATCCCTCTGACGAGAGACCCCTATTAGTTTGACACAAACTTTCTGCGAGAGATGATCAAGAGTATTTTGGCACATGCTAGTCAATTTACTCCTGCAGATTACAACAAAAGGAAATCCGTTTGTTGTTTGGATGTCAGAGAGAATTGAAATGAATGCCACTTATTAGGTATCAGTTCGATAGTGTTATTTTGAGGCCATTTTCTCTGTTTGCAATTCGTTACAGTGGCCATTAACCTGGGGAAATTTCGTAAGATTAAGTCTTTCGAGGTAACTTATTATCAAGTTTAAACGCGTCTGGTTAGACTTGCACAGGATCTGTGAAGATGTGATACTCTCTCTCTCTCTCTCTCTCTCTCTCTCTCTCTCTCTGTTAAGATTAAGACTTCAGAGCGTTAAGGGATTAGCAAACAGTGATGGGGGTTATAAGTCATCTTTCTTCAAATCATAGCAGAAATCATTACAGAAATGAATAACCATACTCCTACAGCCACTGAATTCTGCTGATTGATGTGTGTTCTATCCTCTATCATTACTATTGCTTTTGAAGCCATGCCCTAAAATTTTTGCTTTAAAATTCTTTACCGCTTGATAGGTATAGCGAGTCATAGATTAGTTCTTTGTGCCAAAACATTTCAAAATTCCAATATTAGGATACCTTCCCTTAAAGTTAGACATTCAGTTATTCAGTTTTTTTTTACGTTTTCGTTTTACTTTTTTTGTTTTTTTTTTGCAATTTGAAAAGTGTGTGTATTTCTGTGCAAATTTACTCCAGAGGGTGTTTCATTTATTTTGTGTATCACTGCTTCTAATAACGAAACAATAGGGAGAGAGCGACAGTAGACAGGAAGACAACAACAACGAAAAAAAAGAAGAAGAGTAAATAATGGAATTAGAAAAGTAACCAATGGATGAATGCACGACTGAGTTATTTAAACTTTAAAACAGAGTGTATCACAACACACACACACACACACACGCACACGTATAGTCTCTTCGCTTTCATTCGTAAATTACAAATTACTAGAGTAGCTGCAATAAAGCACAACAATAGCAGAAGAACACAATTACAAAAAAAAAAAAAAAAAGCGCAACAAGGAACACAACAATAAAGAAATGAAACTTTATCTAAAATTTAACTACCCCAACAAACAACAATCAAGTCGTTGTCATCGCTTTTATAAAACAAATCTCTCTCTTGTACTCTCATACACTCATGCACTCTCATGCTTAGTAAGACTAACAGAAAACTGTGTATGTATGCGTGTGAGCGTGTGTGATGTAGTGTTGTGTGGAGTGCTGCCTATGCAGACTATGTGTGTGTGTGTGTGTGATCATGGTATTCAAGAGCACGTGTAACGAAGCAGTTAATTTCAAGAGATGTTTGAAAACAGCAACAACAACACAAGTAACAATAACAGAGAGTGGTGAATAGAGACCGAAAAGAGAGAAACGAGAGTAAAGATTGAAATGAAAATAAATGTGTCTGCCGTGCCTAAGAGATGGTATGACATGCTAAGTTGGCTTTTGTAGTTTAATAAAGGCTTTTAGACATACGCACACACTTAAACAAACTTTCGCACACATTTACCAATACTAATTTACATACATACCATACACATACATACATATGTACATATACGATGAGAAACTTTTTTGCTCACTTAACGTATAAAATGGGGAATTGAAGCACTTTAAATGAACGCACTGCAGCGACTGGGTGGCTGCCTGGCTGCCTGAGTTTTTCTGTTTGAAAGTTAAATATGCCATCTAAACGTACGAGTGACAATAAGTGAGTAACGGCACTCATGCTTATGAGAACGAAATGCATAAAGAAACGTGAATAATTGAACTCCCAATTGGTATTGGTTGTTGGCGTTGTGCTTGATGATGCTTTTAAATTTATTGCCCGTCATTTTCCAGCTTTTTCTGTTTCAGTTCCTCTTTCGTTAGAAGCAATTGTTGCTTCTTTACGCTTTTATTTACTAGGAAAATGAGGAAATTTTACGCGTTTTTACAAATGCACGCAGCGGCAGTTGTACTTGCTTAAACTGTGTCACATGCTTATATGCAAAGTGTTGGCGTATTTCAGCAAAAAAGTTAGCTTAATAGCACAGTGGTTGTGATGACTAGGTATAGACAGGCATAGGCAATTGGAAAATAAAAGAGCTTCAATGGTGTCAAAAGGAGAATAGTCAGGATTACAACCTTTCTGCACGTAACCCTCATGTTGCGCGTGTTAATTTCTTTTATGTGTGGCCGGACTTGCAGTTAAAAGTTGACTCTGATGTTTCCTTATGACAATTAGTTCTTCTCGGAACTTTTGACAGAAAAACAATATGAAGGGACTGCAAAGGAAATAATTTTCATCTTCCTCTCATAGTAAAATCCCTTGATGCATGCAGAAGTGATGAACAGGGAACAAGGAACTCTCCAGCTTTTGCAGAAGTAATTGCATCAGGCAGTCTCGTATGAGTACATAGAATGCAACTCAGAATCATTACCGGATGATTCCGATTATGCTAAGCGTTCTTCTTTCGAGTTGAAGCTGATTTGCTTTGTACTCTTGACGTACCCCATGTGATAGGGGAACTTGTACCTCTCCAAAATTTCAAAACTTCTACCGCCCCACTTCCTCTAAAATATCGGTTAACATTTGTTTCTAAAGATTCTCAATTCCATTACGACTCTTGACCGATAACTAGTATTAGCTGTTGAGTTCTGAAAGTAAATGTTGTACGATGGAAGAGAATTTCAGCACCGATATTAGACTTTAAAGCCAGCTTGAGGATAATTGTTCTGACCAGTAATCTTACCGTATTAGGCATTCATAGGTCAAGATAGGTGTGTTTAGGGTGGTATAGGTCCAATGAGTCATACTAGATTGGATATTTCATTCTCTCTACAACACTTTATTGTCAGCGTAGGGAGCCTTTTCTCACTCTGTTTAGTATGTTTAGCTGCCAGGATATATTATTTCTTCAATAGCAGGGAAGCAAAGTATAGTTTCCACTATCAAATTTTTTTTTGACAATTTAATGTTGGAAGTTTTGATGTAAAACATGCAACACACTCTGCACAGCGAATTAAAATTAACGCCATGGAATTCATTGAACACCAATGTCGTGTAAATATTTCTTCAGTAGCTCAGTAGCAAAGTATAACTTAAGCAATCGAATTTCCATCTGCGAATTGATCCTGAAGTTTAGTATAGATAGGTAGTGTGTTGGCTTATTAGACCGTAAAGCCACAGTTCAGACCCCAGGTCAAACGTCAAAACTAAAATGTGAAAAAAAATATTCTGTGAGAGTCTTTCAGCAGATTTCGAGCAAAAACTCTCGGTGAGTAAATAAAATTGCCATGAAAAGTTTCTCAAAAATTTACACACACAACATGGGTGGTGTGAGAAGCTAGGTCGTAATGCTGGCTGATGGGATGTAATGGACTAATTATGTATGTTATGTATGTATGATTTAGTGCTGAGGCAAATGGTGATTGGTTGGAATTCTAGCGAAAATGGTCTTAAACACTGGTAGGGTTGACAGTGACAAAGGCTTTGTTCTGTGTTTCATGTGATCGGCAGATTATCATTCTCTAAGAGGTGATAGTCGTTATGAAACTGCAGTACTGCAGCTCTGACATCCTTCTTACAACAGGACATATTCGTGAAAGAAAAAACTATCGTCAAACTATCGTCAAGCTATCGTTAAAACTTGGCTGAAATTCTCTAACGATGCCAAAATGCCTTCAACTTATCGAAGAAAGTAGTGCACATTTAAAATTGATTATCTCAAGTAGACTTTGTAAAAATCTGTTTCATGCCTAAACAAAAAATTCCTTTAAAAAAAAGAAAAATGCCTGCGTTAAGATAAAAGCCTTGAAAAGCTAAATTTATATTCCTTCCGCTTAAACTCCTTTAAGTTCGATTAAATTACGTATTTAAGGCCAAAAGAATTTTGAAAAACAAATTGATTTCGAATAGATTTATGGGAGCATCATCATAATGGATGATACACTTCAAACATAAGCCCTCTCACCTTCCCTCTCTATTCGTCAACAAACAATATCTGTTTCCAAAACAAACTGCTTGGACTCAAATGCACACACACACACAGAGAGACACAAAGACGAAATTAACAATTTCCTTTAAATTAAACAGAGATAGAGAGAGTGAAAGAGGAAAAAAATTAAAATCTTTGAAATACTGAAACTCTCCAGCATAACCAACCCTACTACCAGTGTGTATGTGTGAATTGTGTATGTGTATGTATGGGTTTATTGGATGATTGTGTTACTCCTCTCTCTCTCTTTGCTTGGTGCCTGATTGTTTTTTGGAATTTAATTAGGTTGCTGGGTTGCTTTCAATTTTCATCAGAATCGAAATTGAATTAAGTCACAATGCACACACACATACACATACGCACGCACTCAAATACTGTGCCTGTGAGTATGCAGAGAAGTTGTGTGCCTGCATATTGAGCGGATGAAAGAAAATGAAAAGAAAGATTTCATCTTCGTTACCAACACCAACACCAACACCACCACCATCACCACGTTCTACATCTATTGGCATATTGTAAGACGCAAAACCGTTACCCGGCAGGCTTAATGTATGCTTGAGTGCCCATAGTATAGTGTGGCATGTGTTCGGTGTGGCATGGCAAACAAATCAAGCGGGTAGCAGTAGAGCCGCTATTTAGTGTGTGTGTGTTCAAATTAACAGGCCGAACAATAACAATAACAGACTGCGACTATTCGTTCTTCAACAGATTTGTTCTTTCAATTTCTGCCGTTTTTTTTTTTCGTGTTCAAAAGATGTGTGAAATAAAAAAAAGAATTTCTCCAACCATTTGCATTGTGAAATAAAGTAAAGTGAAGTTGTGATAAAACAATAACAACAACGACAATAACAACAATAACCACATGTACACCTACATTAACTATATGATATGCCAGAGCAGTTTCTTCTTTTATTTTGGTTAAGAAGACAAAAAGGATACGTTTAAGGACATACTTGTTGGCAGATGGCTAAGTGTATGAGTGAGTGATGAGATAGAGGAGGTAGAGAGCAGATAGAGTGTAAAAGATAAGAAGTGCAAAGCATGAGAAGCATTTCTCTGTTGTCTTAAAACTCTTTTTTTTTATTTTCGGTTTTAATTGAGAAATAACAGCAACAGCAGCAGCAACTTTACCTCTTCTTTTTACCTCTTCTTTTTCAATTTCTTGTTTCTTTTTTCATTTTTCTCTACTCTTTCCAGTGCAGACAATATCTTATGAGTGTTTTATAAGTGGGTGAATTGAAAATTTATTTAAAAAATGGCGGGTTATTGTAGATTGCTTAGATTTATGCCATGTATGCAACGATCTGTTTGATAAACTGCAGCTCTTTAGCGTGATATAATGATGGGATAGATTATCCTGTTTAGAGGATACTGATGAATACTTCCTTTTAATAGTTTTTTACAGTCTAGTGTATCTACACCCCTATAAGCCTATCACCAAATGCTTCAGCTTCTAGGAGCTTCTTCAATGTCCTTGTTTGGCTACTTTTCTTACGCTTTTTTACAAATTTCTCTTAAGGGTTATGCTGTTGCCATATACGCTCTAAATTTACGACACCGAATTGCTGAATTGGTTCCTGTCCTATTACAATCCACAAAACAAAGTTTCAAACTAGATTTGGCCTCAATATTTCCAGTATCTCCGTTTTACGACGTAATTCTATCAGGGTTTTTTGTAGAAATTTTGTATAATTTTCAATTGCTTAACCTACCATCGAAGATTTTTTGTTGTTTACTTTCCAAATCAACAAAAAAAAAGTCTGTCTACCATGTAGAATACATCCAATACATGTAGTCGTACATTGGTGTTCATGTAAACAATGTGTGGGTTTTTTTAAAAGGCAACATTCACACAATTTTTTAATGACTGGCTTGGCTGGTTGACTACCTTTCATCATCATAATCATCATCAAAGTCGTGGTTGTTGTTGTTGTTGTTGCCATTTCTATCTTCTTTATCACATTCTTTCTATCTTCATCATCAGCCCAAAAGAGTCTATTTCTTCTGTACTCATCATCAACACCATCAACAAGACTCCAACAGAAAGAGAAAGAGAACGAGACAAAATCACATCACTTTTCTTCATAAATTTATGTTGGTTCTCTTCCTTTCCATTCTCTTCTCTTTTCTCTCTGTTATAAGGTATGAGTATTTCAAAAATTATGAGCGAAAAAAATGCTGAAAAATGAAGAAAAATAGGAACTGAAATATTACATTATTTTGTCATTCTTGAAAGCGTTCAAAAGGGAGTGCGAAGATGGGGATAGATGAGATGAGAGCGGCATTACATATACCTCATATGCCATTATATCTACAACAACAACAACAATAATAATAACAACATTTTACTACCACTTTAACACTTTTTTTTGTATAATTTTGTGTCCTTTTTAAAGAAAGAAACCAAAAAGTCTAGAAAAAATCCATATTAAGATTTTTATTATAAGGTGTAGTGAAAAGAAATCCATTTTTTGTAAATGCAATTAAACAAGATCTATTTGTGCCTAGTCAAGGTAAATGCCGAATTATTATCGTTGGAGGATTGCTGGAATACAATTCCTTCCTTCTTTGTTTTTTTTTCTTGTCTACCGCCAAAGCCGTCCTTGCTGAAGGATTAGTAAAAGCAAATACATGTCCAATGGTGAACTCCGAGCGATCGCAAATGCCAAATGTCTTAGAGAACTGATGTACATTATAAAAATAAAGAAATACTCGCTGGCATAAAGACCACTTCCTATTGTGTATTCCAGAGTGAGAAGCCAGATTGTAATACAGACTAAACACATATAATGGCCAATTAAATACGTTAAGTATACAATACCTGTAGTCGACGTATTTTATTAGGTAGTTCGCTTAGCTCAGACGCAGCTTAGACAGCAACCAAATGAAATATGAAAAATATTTCTATCAACGACTCCCTCTCAGCAATTTTCAGGGAAAAACTCTCGGCGAGTAAGTAAAAATTGCCATGAAAAGTTTCTCAAAAATTTGTTCGGAGTGAATCTTGCATGGATAAAACATGAGTGGTGTGAGAAGCTAGGTTGTAATCTTGACTAAAGTGTTATAAAGACCAATTAATATACAACACAGACATGTTCGGTGGCCAAGGAAATTCTATAAAGTGGAGACCCATCTTTGACGACTTCTCTCGTAAACACAAAAATACTCCGAGAGATTTTTTTTTTGGTACAAAATTTAAAACTTTAAATAATTACTCTTATAAGACCAGGAATACAGGTTACTAAAATTCCAGAGATCGGCAGTGAATCGTTTTTTCGCTACTAAGAAGCACTTATGAAATTTTGAATATAAGTGAGTCAACAATATTGAAATTTAAATATGCACTCTTGTGATTCATTCGTACTCACGTATGGGTTCCACTGAGTATGCGTTCAACGTACAGACTAGGTACCAATTAGAGATCAGCAATGTGTACAATCGAATCAGACTCATAATTTCAGATCTTTATACGCATTCATACTTATTTTAATATCATGGAACCTTTACTCACATATTTAAAGTTTGAAGTACTCATCATACTCATACTTAACAACACGTATGATGTTGTTGACTTCCACTCTCCATAACGCAACATATACAACGACGTTGATTTATAAGTACACGTTGCAATGAGTATGCGTGCAACGCTGACATCGAACTCATAACATATGTTTGATCCATAAGCCTACTTAAGTGGTTAGAATCAATCATCGAAGTTTACAGCCTTAGTTATTGTTACATTTACAACAAAAGAAAAAAGAGACTCGTAAGCAAAGAAAATAGAGCTGAAAGCAGAGCAAATACACAACCTTCTAGTGAATACTTTAGTGTTCGTATGCGATTAACTTATTTTGTGATTCGTGAATATGTTGAGTCGTGGGGAGTCGAAATCAACAACATCATACGTGTTGTTAAGTATTAAGTATGATGAGTACTTCAAACTTTAAATATGTGAGTAGAGGTTCGATGATATTAAAATAGGTATGAACGCGGATGAGCATCAGAAATTATGAGTATGATTCCGTGCTGATCTCTGTAAAATTCTTTTTACTACACCTTATACGACTGAAAACAAAATAATCATAAATTTGTGTTGCAAGTTTGTTTTACGTTAAAAAAATTTTATGTTGCATAAAAATGTTGGATTTTTTATTTATTTTAACACTCAACATTACAACAATATACTCTTGAATGTATGCAACACAATGACAACAACACTGTAGACGACAATATAAAAAAAGAAGTGTTGCAAGTAGATCACCAAGCATTGCAATTAAGAGCTAGAGAGAGAGAGAGTGACAGAGACACGTGAAGTATTCTTTAAAGAAATAAAAAAAAATATTCTTTCAAAAATTAAAATATTTTATAAAACAAATATATTTTTAGACACACACATACACACACATGCACATACTTTGTTGTATTGTTTTTTTAAAAAAATTAAAGGAATTTTCTTCAAAACGAACACTTTTCCGACAATTTAAAGCCACACACAACACAGATTTTAAGTCATCTTGTCCATAAAGATGAAAGGATACACTGCAGTATTAAAGAAAAAGAGACAAAAAAGAATAAATTTAAGAAGAAAAAGAAAGAAAGAAAAAAACTTTAAGGATTTTCAAATATTTTAAATGATTGCAAATGGGGGATTGCATGGTATGGCATGGCATGGCATTGCATGACATGGCCTGGCTTTGGTTATGGTTGTCATAACAGCCATCTTTGCTTCAGATAAGTCACATACCCAGCTAAAGTGTTGGCAACACTTTTTCCCTATCTCTCTCTCCCTGTCTCCCTCTGGCTTTTTCTCTTGATATGTGTGTGTATGTGTTAATGCCCAAATATAAGCTGTTTGGTTAGACTGATTCCGGCAATTGTTGTTGGTATTGTTACCTGTAAGATAGTAAAAGTCCACCAAAGTAGAAAATTATGTGCATACATTAGTTGAGTCTTCTAAGCGAGAGAGAGAGAGAGAGAGATAAAGAAAGAGTAAAAGAATAAAAAGAGAAACGTTACAGTTACGTACGAGGTATTCGTATGATAAATACATTAAAAATGCCAAATTGAAAGGAAGCTGAGACAAATCTTGAGAGATGGTTTGAATAATTAACCCATTATGAGGCAAGAAAATACAATCAAAATACCTTTTTCAATAAAAAACTTTAAATTTTAAAAAATATTTCACTTGCTTTGATGTATTTTAAAGCGCTTTGCGTTAAAACAAACCAGAGGCCACCTTAATTCTCTCATAGGCCATTGATTTCTGTTCTGAAAGAATACCCGCAGGCAGGAAATACATCACAACGCCTTTCACCGAAGCTATATTGACCAGTGACATACAAGACACCAGATTTTAGTCCTAATTGAAGGGATGTAATGATCAATTAAGTAAGTGAGTACGTAGATACTGTCGCAAACACAAAGGGTCTTCATAGGATCTAAGTATTCTTCAGCGAGGTTGTCTAATCTAGCGATTAGAGGAGCTTCTCTAGATAATCTAATGCTACAAACACTGAATACCATCAGTAATCTTGTGTAAATCTTGTGTGCAATCTACTAAGGCTACCAAAACCTTGAAGAATACAAAGAACTTTGCAAGTCACCGGAATATTTAACTCATAACTCTTAACCGCCCTTGTCAGAACTATGCATTACGAGGATCATCAAGCGATTTAATCCTGAAGCTTGTATGGCACCAAAAGAACAGAACGACCTGCATATAGGTAGGTAGGTAGAGGTAGCCTTCCCCAAAAGGAATTCGGATAGACGCAGTTGGGCCACATGGGGCCTATTGTGATACCACAGTTCATGTCAATTATCCCCTTAGTTCTGGAACCACTTAGAGCTTCCATTGAAGCGACTCAAACTGTCGATGTCAATGTTCGACAAATCACCCACAGATCATCGATGTAGTCGGCACCAAGATATCTCTTTCTGCTTTGACATAATGCCGGGCATGTTCCCAGTAGATGAAGAATAGTCTCCTCTTCCTCTTTATTTCCGCAGCTTCTACAGAAATCAATTGCGTGGTATTCCACACCAAGGCGCTTCCGGTACATATCCCGAATGCAGTGCCCCGTCACGACTCCGCCAACTGTACTTTACGATGTGCACATACTTCGCTGAGATTCCAGAACCTGCAAAAGCTCGATTGAACTAAAGAACTTAAAATCTGATACAAATGATAAGAGAGACCTTAAGGTGGTCATGTCTGCCTTAACCGTCTGCTGCGTAATGCGCTTACAGCCTCTTTAACTTGACGTTGTCGTTGTAAATATATTTCCCAACACCTGTTTCACAGTCGTTTCTGTAAAAGCAGGGATATTTATTGCATTTCAGCAGCGCTGGGCATGCGAAAATTCGGTCATGAGCTACCTGCACTTGCATACAGTACTTCAACTGCATTCCAAAAAATTCTTTTCTGTTGCCTGGTGTACTGTGATGGGTTAAACTAATATCGTGTATTTAAATGTCTTGAGGCAATTATAATTTACACAAAAGTTTTACAAGCGAATATCACTTTGATTTGTCAAATTTACCGCACCTATACGATAATAAACGGAATGCATAAATCAGGCAACCATCAGGCACACTAAGTTGCAACAACTAGTTTTTCAGTTTTCTTTGTTGTTTTTTGGTGGGTTGAAATTAAATGAAAATATTTCCACATCTTATTGCAATTATTTTATTTGTTGTTGTTCTGGTTGTTGTTGTTGGCAAAGAAAAACGAAAAATTTAAGCCCAACCAACAGACGAAAGAGCAGAAGCAGAAATAAGACACAGAAGAAGATGACAAGTTCTTCAACTGCAATGAACGAAGAACGGTGGTTAACGAAATGAGATATGTAATGATAGGTTGTTGTTGTTGTTATGTTGCATGTTTTTGTTATTATTGTTGCCCAGCTATTACCACTGCCACTAGCATTACCACCACTACCACACTACTAGACTAAAGTGACTTGAGGATGCCTCTGCAAGAGGCAAGGAAAAGAATAAGAGAAGAAAAAGCTAGAGTAGATAGAGTTTATGGCATAGTTAGAGATGATCTGATTATAATTCATCGGATGCATGCAACGTGCTTCTGTTGAACCGCAAAATTCTCCACAAATAGTAAGAGAATGTTCAAGGGTGTATGTGTGTGTGTGTGACCAAAACTTTATCTCTTATCCAGTATGAATAGATGGATGAGTGGTGGTGGAAATGGAGAAGAACTACCTTTGAAGCACGGCATACGTGTTTTTCAAAAGACAGCAGGTAGAGAGAAAGATAGAGAGCCGAGGAAAAAAAACAATGTTTCGTACAGAATTGAAAGCGGTTAGGACCACTAACAACAGTTACTCATGCATACATATGTCATGTTGCATGCCTCGTATGGTATAACCTTAACAACTATATTCTATGTTGAGAACAAGGAATATATTACACACGTTTTTCTTCTTCTTGCAAAATTTCACGAAAATAAAGCTTTGAAAACCTCAAATATTCGAAATAGTGTTTCATAACCACGACAGAATTTTCGTTTTCGTGTTTTTTTTTATTAAATTTAAGAGTAGACTTGAAAAGTTTCTTTGATACGTACGTGTGATAAAGACCATATATTGAGTATAATTTCAGAAGAGCGAGATGATATGAGAGATTCTTATTATTATTATTGCTGCCTCTTTCCCCAGCTACCAACACCACATGCTCTCAATAACCGCTGCTGCCAATAGCAATAATGTTATGTAAAGTTGCTTATAAAGTTCCTTTGCTGCCGCTCCAAAAACAAAAAAAAAAAATTTGTGTGCCTTGGTGTTGTGTCGTTCGTTTTGCTTTATGGCACACACACATGCAAATTTATATTTTTCTTATGGAATTTGCTACACTTTTGCCACACAACATTCTTATACCCCAGAAACATATCGGTTTTGTATGTTGCACGCGTATGTGCTTCATTGCTGAAGTTTTTGTTTTGAAAATGAGAGATGCAAGTTGCCAGATTAATTTTTTAAATGACTGGATTGCAGGATTTTTGATGCGGAAGAATATTGTCACAGTCTTTAAGCAGAACTCGTATATGAATATGGCAACCGAGGCTGGCGTTCTTTATAAAGATCTTTAGATGGAAGAGGATGTTACGAGATTGGTATTTGATTGGGAGACTTGCGGAAGTCGGCATAGAGAACGATCTTGTCTGCGTTGGAAGGACCTAACTGTCCAACTGGACCCTGTCTTCAGTTGGTGTGACCAACTGGAGAAAGCGCGCCTGAAGCAAAGGCACTTGGAAGGATGTGTTAAAGCAAGCCTGGATACAATAAACGGGTTATTAATTAATTAGTTAGTAAACTCTGAAGTCGCCGCAGTCTAATAGGCTTATTAGACCTACGGCTACGGTTCTAACTCCAGGTCAGTCATTTCTCTCAGCAGATTTCTGGCAAAAACTCTTGGAGAGTAGAATAAATTGCCATGAAAAGTTTCTCAAAAATCTGACATTCGGAGTCGACTTTAAACTGTAGGTCCCGCCACTCATGTATAATATTAATACACAGAGCAAAAGTGGTGTGAGAAACTAGATCGTAATTCTGGCTGAAGGGTTGTAATGACAATTATGTATGTATGTATGTATGTATGTATCTTAGCATCGATTTCAATGGCCATCGATTGGTTAAGCATAGAAACGTGAATAGAATCAAAGATAATAATCTTAAAAGATTTGAATTTTAAACTGCATTTTCAAATTACTACAACGCTTGAGCGGAATATATCACAGACAACCTGGAAGTAACACAATTTAGAAGTTGTTGTGGTGAGAAAGAGCAAAAACCTATACAATCGGATGATAATTGGGAAACGAACACTGTAGTCGTAAAGAATTTTGTTGACAGTTTACGTGGGCCATACTGAATGTGTTCTAAAAATTTCTAATTAACAGGATATGAAGGCTGTAATCAACTTAATTATGATTTTCCCGTTTCTCTCCAGTTTCTTTTGCAAATGTGGAGAGTTTCTCAGGACAGTTAAGGTCATTCGAATATAATACGTTCCATGACTTTAGCATATTATTAGAGTTGGCAACTTCCGCACTGGGCAGAAAGCAGAAGAGCAGAAAATTATACAATCGGATGACTCTTGGGAAACGAACATTCTAGTTTTTCTACGGAATTTTGTGATGTTTACGTGGAGGTCATGTCCATAATGAATTTTCCTAAAAAAATTCTAATTTTTAGGTATTGTAGGCTGCAATTAATACGAATTAATGGCTGCAATTAATTGCAATTAATTACGAACGTTGCCACGTTGCCCTCTCTCTCGTCTACAAATTCCGGGTATTTCTCAAGACAATTTATGGTATTTTGAAAGTAATACGTTCTATAACGTTGGCATATCTCAGTTCCGCACTGATGACGGCTACCACTTCCAAAACTGGGCGTAGTCCAGTTGGAGTATAAGGAGTCTCAACTTCATTGTCTACATGTGGCCATCTGTTGTATTTATGAGCTCTGCAAGCTATTAACTGTTTTTACCTGGAATCGTATAGCCTTCCGTCACAGTTCTAAGATTCCCACAGGCCATGGCTCAGTTGAAAGACATGTCGTCATATCGGATCAAAATTTCCTAAAACTTCTTCTCCTGATTACAAATCAAAAGCCATTAAACTAAGCGCTTATAACAGTCAAGTTTACTTGATCGATAAATTTATGTAAAATCTATTCATTTATGGTGCTGGTTGCTCTACACAATTTTATAAAAAGGAAACATTTTTACGATTTGGTACGCCTATGAGATTCAATTATGCAGGGGATGCCAAGCACCATATTCTTGTTCATGCATGTTCATCCATAAGAAACTTAGTTTGTATGTAATTCAAATTTTCGAGATATGCATTCTATTTTAATGATCTGGCAATAATGTTTTCCCTTCTTCGAGAAGTAGGGTTATGTGTCTAATACGTACATACATACGTACGTACGTTCAGTGTCTTTAATTCAACGTGTATTCATAAGTGTAACACACAAATTTAATTTCAAGCGAAAAATAAAATTCATTTCGAGAATCAAAAGAAGTGACAAAAAAGACGAGAAAAAGTTTTTCTTTTACTTTTTTAGTTTTTACCACCACACGACTACTATTCATCCCTACATCAACTTAAAGGAGCTGCTCCTTATAAATTTACACACTTACTGTTATGAACAAATGCAGAGTGGGAAAGAAACAAATACACATCCACACACCGTCAGCCATTAAAAAGATGGCAACACAAGTGAATGTGTGTGATGCAATCCTAGTAAAATTATGCATGTACACGCACGTGCGGCCACTTGTGGCAACAATGTCAACTTTGTGGTCAAACAGTAATCAATTTAAAATACCAATTCAATTGTGTTCTCTCTCTCTCTTTCTCTCTCTCTCTCTCTCTCTCTCTCTCTCTCTCT
>QOCX01000220.1:311954-326708 GCA_005959815.1 Sarcophaga bullata
AGAGACAGAGAGAGAGAGAGAGAGAGATAGAGAGAGATAGAGGGAGAGATAAAGAGAGAGAGAGAGTGAGAGAGAAAATAATAATTGGTAGAGTATTTAAATAAACAATATCAGTAATCGATATATTTTATGGCAAAAAACATTTTGAATTTAAAAAAATAATTTCAGCTCCGCACCTAATGAACCTGATAGACATTAGAGAGAATAATTTTAGTGGACCACGAAGATCGTTATCTAACATGGAATGGCAATGGTTTGAAGTATGGCATATTTACCACAAGGAATCCTAGTGATTAGTTTCAGAATGGATATTCAGCAGGAAAGTGAATTATTTTGAAACTTTTAATAAATCCGTCCTCTAGGTAATTCCTAGCACAGTCCTTGTTCAATGAATTCTTGTACTCGAAATGTAAACGAGTTAGCGAAATGGATTTGCCTACACTCTTATAGATTACTCAGATGACCTTAGGTTTCCAACAAAAATGTAAAGTTTACAATACAAGACGCTGTTTAATAAACATTTTAACAGTCGACTTAAATGCTTATCTAAGTTTAACGTTGAGGTCGCGTAGTCTAGTACGTAGTGAGTAATTTGTTGTGCTTATTTTGCACAGCCCAGACACCTTGAACTAAACGATTAGGAAAAAATAATTCTTTGGCGATTTCCTCTCAACAGTCTCTTGGCAGAAATATGCAGTAAAAATTGTCAGAAAAATTTTTCAAAAATCTGCCTTACGGAGTGACTTTTAAACTGTAGGTCCAGCCGTCATACTCGAATATAAAATTAATATAGAGGACACGTATGGTGTGAGAAGCTAGGTTGTAATTCAGACTAAAGAGTTATAATGGCCAATTATGTATGTATGTTTGTAGTCTATTAGGTTGTCTGTTATTGTGTACGCTTATATGGCGTGAGACCGTGATTCAAACCCCAGCCAAGGCATCTCGAACTAAACGAAATATGAAAAATAATTTTTCGGCGACCCTGAAAGTGAACTCAAAATGCCATAAAAAGTTTCAGAAAACTCTGTCTTACGGAGTCGACTTTAAATTAACATACAGAATATGTTTGGTGTGAGAAGCTAGGTTGTAATCCAGACAAAAGAGTTGTAAGGATCAATTAAGTAAGCAAGTACTTTTGTTTACGGACTTAAGCACGCACGCTTGTACGTATTAAACTTCTTCGTCAAACACAGTCTTCGAGGGACTACTGTTGGGTACTTTTTCATTACATGCTGGTTAGCTCTAGAACTGTCTCAATTTATGCCTCAGTTCAGTTCAGCATGTCTGCATGCGATCCAATTTCCAAGTTCAAAATTTTATCGAGAAGCGGGCATGTTCCAGTTCATGGTGGTTTTAAAAAGTTCTCTTCATCCACACATTTTTAGCATATAGAGGGTCTACCATGTTCAAATAATATTCCGATATATGCCGGTACTCCTTAAAACACCCCTGACCAATCATGAATTGAGTCTATTTTACTGGAGACAAGTTCGATTCGTAGTGTTTTCTCTACATACAATGAGGTATATTGGGGATTAATGTGAGTTATATTGGGGATTTGCATTGACCAACGTCTTTCCTAGTTTAGTGGAATTCAATCTGTACAGCGACTGTGCTTACATGTGGCTTCACAACGGGCCGCTATGTGTGTTCAAGTGAGCTATGGTAATCAAAGCCACCACTTCAACCTAACCTAAGCTGTCTTCCCATCGTGACTCCACTTTAGACATGAAAATACATCGTGTTTGCTTTTCTATAGCGGAGTTTGTATTGGGTATTCAAGACTAACACTATACCAGGCACATAGCTCGTCTAGAAAACGATGACAAGAGAAATTTAAGAAAATTTGTAGAATAAACAGGCTTCCTATAGGAAGTATGGTTGGTTACAATCCTACATAATGACTTTAGGTCTCCTTTCCTTATGGAAAATGTGCAGTTCTTTGCAGTTTTATTGCCTAACTTTTATTCTTCCTACTCACTCTATGCCTTTATTTGTATAACCAGCTGTAGAGTAAAATCCCACAAGCATACTCTTTCCTTCTTGGTTTTCTTGGAATTTATTTAAAAAGTATCTCCAAAGAAATCTATGAAGACACAAAGAACAAAAGAAGGGGGGGGAGGGAAAAGAAAACATAAAGCAAAAGCCCAGGAGTAACTTTTTCACATTAAAGACATTCGAAATCCATTTGGGGATTTGCAATTAAATTATTTGTTTTCGCAAAATTTACTTTTTGTTTCGCGTATACTTTTTTTTTCTCTAGTCTTCTGTTGTAGCTTTTGCCAATTCAGCTAAACCACAAGCCATTATTTGCTATCAAACAAAGAAAGCTTCGGGGGGGGGGAGAGTAGCCCTAGCTAAGTGTGCAGGAGTAAGAGATTTAGGAGAACACTACTTGTTCATTTGTCTCTGTTGTGTGTGTGTGTGTGGGGGAGGTATAATAAAATTATACAAATGGAGGTGGTCTACTGTTCAAACAAAAGCACGCATTTCATTATAAAAGTTTTGCTAATAAGCGGGTGGTGGCCGATGGTTGCAGATACAAATACCTGTGCGTTTCACTCATACTCATGCTCATGCCCATGCCATGCCATCACAACTAATCGAAGCATTTGTTTTGCGTAATAAATTAGTAAACAATGGGCAACCTCTCGCCCCTTTTAGTCTATTCAACTTTGTTTTTTAAATTTTTCTTCTTCTAAAGTAGCACAGTGTATAACAATTGCAACTACAACTACAACTACAACTACAACAGCAAGAATAGCAAATTATACTCGCTTAGAAATTTTTTATCTTGAACTGCCTGCCTGCCTAACGATTGTTTTTAGCGCTTCTGCTTTCCATTTTTAAAGCATTTTTGCTTGCCTGGTTTTTTGTTAGACTAAGTGGAGGCTTGAATGAAGAGACTTGAGATGAAAAAAAAAAAAACAACAAAAAAAAACAGAAAAAAACTGTGCAATATACGGCCATTGACTCGAAGCGGGAATTATTGATTCATTTAGCGAAAGTGAAATATAAACACGAGGGATATGAACCTCGCGGTGTGGTTAAAGAGTGACAGAGAAAGCAAAAAAAAAAAAAGGAATTAAAAAAACCAAAAATTAAAAAAACGTGGAGCATAATAAAATTAATTTCAAATCCAATGATGAAATGATGCTTTTTTTTATAGGTTTTTGTTGTTGCTTCATTGTTATTGTTTTTGTTCATTGTATTTATCATAAATTAATATTTTGTTGTTGTTATTATTTTGGTTTTTTTTTGTTTTTTTCTCTCTCTCTCTCTCTTGCTTTACATTTGATTATAATTTAAAATCTCTCTTGTTTTGTTTTTGTTTTTGTTTTCATCAAACGTTATTAATTTGTGACAATTTTTTCTTTTTTTTTTTTGACTCAATAACCATAAAATCATGTAAACGGTTTGGGAATTACAGTGGGTGGCAAAAGTTTTGAGAATTGTTACAATGCTTCATCGTATTAAGTTTTCAAGCTTATTATGTGGCTAAGAAGACTATCTAGCATGATCGATTATATGTCCACATACATACGTATAGAATTGGTAGCTTCTCACACCACTTATGTTGTATGCGTTAATTTTATACATGAGTGGCGCGACCTGCAGTTTAAAATTGATTCTGAAAGACAGATTTTTGACAAACTTTTAATGGCAATTTTATTTTTACTGTCACGGTTTGGCCAGAGTTCTGCTGAGAGAAAGTCTTCGAAGAAATATTTTTTAAAATTTCGTTTTGTTCGCAATGTATGGCACGGGGTTCGAACCGTGGCCTTACGTCTAGTAAGCCAACACACTATCTACTAGACTATGCCGTCTTCATGTCCTATAAATTACGATGTGCTTTCCAAACTTAGTGGGTAGTTTTTTATCGTCTGAAGTGGTTTTATGGTAACCTCGGTAATGCTAGCTAAGTTTTTAACATTTTGAAGTCAAATTCCGTTATTGACCGAAAATTTAAAAGTCAAGACGACACCATTAGAAAAAAAACCTTCTCTTGCCGTTGTAATAAAAAAAATTCCTTGAAAAGAATTTTTATGTTGAATTAGACTTCGTCAGCTTTAGCTCTTTAATTTTTATTTAAAAAAATTTTTAATACATTGTATACTTTTAACGCCCACTGTTATTAATTAATCAACCTGATTATGTATGCAGTTTATTGGATTGTATTGGTTTTTCTTTTCTTTTCACTTCAGATTGATTTTTTTTCTCCCGTTTCTGATGAATTTTTTTTTTGATTTTTTTTTGTCACCACAATTTGGAGTGTCGTCAGTAGGGTTCAGTGATCAATGAACCTGTAAGATGAGGGCAAAAATATTTTTTATTTGCAATTCAGAATTTTTTCAACGCTGCTTAAAATAACAACGAGAACAGAAATAAAATAAAGTGCTCCGGTCTTCTTAAATTACAATTCAATTTGGAAATTCAAAGTTTTTTTTTTGTTTAAAAAATTAATTTTTTTTTTGATTTTGTAACGAATTTAATTGAAAAATTAAACATTTTACAAGAAAACGAATAACCGGTTACTAACAGAGGGAAAACGTTGAAAGTGCAACACAAGGTTCTTAAGTTCCAGAATAAATTACGAAGAAAGAAAAAAAAAGTGTGAGTGAAATTTATATAAAAATCCCAGCATTTGGGAAAACAATTCAGTTGTAAATCGCCAGAACACATTGAATATCAATGTAAAGCTGAAGAAGAAGAAGAGTAAATACTTGATAATTAAAAAAAAAATTTTTTTTAAATAAAGAAAGGAAACGGATATCAAAAATGGCAAGAAATTTCAATAAACAAGTGAGTTTTTAACACATACTTTTAATACAGTGCTAAACAAAATTAAATCATAATCATATTTGATCCTTTTTTTTAATCCATAGTCGCTTAAAATGTTGTATGCTGTGTTATTTCTCGTTTGGATTCCATTAACCTATGCTTATCCCTCACCCCAATCGTCAGATGATATGGTGCACAACGATAACTACGACATGATTATGCCCGATGATCATGAGCCAGCTGAATCGATGCACTTTCAAAATTTCGATGAATTCTTTAATGCCGCAGATGAGGGTGATGCCATGGCTGAAATGGAAATGGCCGACAGTCATAATTCCGCTGTTAGAATTCGTCCACCACAGCCTTTGAGTCCCAAGGAGAAGCAATTGCGCCATAATCTTGAAGTGTTCGATGTACAACGTGAGAAACGTAATCAGAAAATGTTGACTAAGGGTTCGACCAGACCACGTAAGGATACCCACGATTGGGATCAGTTCGATTATGAAATGCTTGTCAAACATGGTTAAACATTTGAGTTTGAGTTTGAGTTTGACTTTGAGTTTGAGTTTCTCTTGTATGTATGTATGTATGTTCAGATTAACAAAGAGGGTTTGTTTTTGTTTTTGTTTTCTTCAATAATTTTTTTTTTATTTATTTTTGTTTTGTTTTTAAATTTATTTCCCAATAAAAACAAGAATTTTTTATTTATTTTCTACTATAAAATGCAATTGCTAATGACATTTAATGGGGGTAGAGGGGGTGATACTTTTTAATACACCGGGTCCTGGGAAAATTAAAATTTAACCCAATAAACATACTTCGCCACTGATCTCTGGTTTAAAGATCCTTATGACGGATATAGTTCTACAAAGCTGTAGCGAATTTGGGCCTGAAGCTTTTGTTATGGTCCTTGGGATAGAGTTTCTTTATAAATGGAATGATAATTACAATGTTTCTACAGCGGAGATCTTTGCGTATGTAAGGTACTTGAAAGCTCGCCTTGTTTAATGCTGGTTCTTATATGATTTTCAGAGACAACAAAGACTCTATAAAAGTTTTTCAATCGAATCTACTTGAATAAATCAATGCAATATTGGTCCACAAGTCCTTTCTATCTCTTTCAAATCTATCGGCTTATCTTGCAATATCTTATTTGTTTGGAATAGTTTTTGTTTAAAACCAACATTTAAAAAAGAAACTATAAGAATAGAAATAAATTGTAACATAAAACGCTTTAAAAATCATTCGTAACATGCTTGTAAAACCCACCCTCCACTGTTTCTAACAATGAGGTTAACAACGCTTTTCTATTCCACCAAATGCCTGTTGGACGCAAAAACTTAAACCCACATTTGATGGTTATTGTAAAGGAAAATCCAGCATGGCATTTGAATATTCAACCATAAAAACATAACCAAACTAAGATGATGCCAAAAAAAAAAACAAAAAAAAAAGAAATCCGCTGACATCAAGCCAACTGTAATAAAAAAAATCAGCAAACGAACACAGCAAGCAGAAGAAATTTCAACAAAATCACAAATAAAACGGGTGACAACAATAACTAACACTACAAACATGAATAAAAATGCACAAACAATACATACATAGCAACACCACATACAAAAAAAAGTCGCATAAAATAGTGGGAATTGTGAAATCAACGGTAATACAGCCCTACAGCCATGATGGCAGCAAGAAATTTAAATAAGGAATGAAAAAATACAACAACATTGGCTTGAGTTGGCTTTGGTTTGGTTTGGCTGGGATTGGAATTGGATTTGTAAGCCAAACAATTGAAAATAAAACTGAGATTGTAATATGGAAACAACATCAAACCTAAAAAAATACAAATTCACATCAATTAAGCAAGTTTAAGTCAATTATCAAGTGCCAGTTAGCATTCAGCATGAGATGAACGCACACAAGAATGCAGTCAGTGTACGATAGTAAGCCAAAGTAATTTCAAAGTACGAATGTGTGTCGGATTCAGGCAAATAATTTCAAATCCTTTTTGTAGACAAAAATATTAAGCAAAGGAATCTTGTTGCGTTTGGAAGAATGTCTAGGTCTTTGTTCGACTTTAAGTAGCTTACATTGCTCCAAACCACATGAATATTTAGCAAGCGAAAGCTCTTGTTGTCTTGACAAGTATACTCTAGGCATCGTTTAAAATTCATGAGACAGTCATTCAATATGATAGAATATTTAAAGAACTTTGAGGAGTTTTTGTTTGTATTCAACAACTGAAATATTTAAACCAAACACATCCTCATTCGTGCAGTTCCACAATGTTGGCCCTTAAAGGGAGCCAGTAAACATGTCTTGTCATGATGTACGATTCGTAACACAGGGTTCTGTGGGACATGTAGCTCCTGCCTATTTCAAATAGATAACCACGTTGCCAACAGCATAAGCCTTCCAACCGGAGACTAAATTTTAAAGACCTTAATTTGCAACAAATATTCACTGGCCTTAAATTAATAGGCATTAGAGCACTCACATACATAATGGGTTATAATAACTCTTCAGTTAGTATTACGAGCAAGTTTCCCACACCACTTATGTTGCTAGTGTTAAATTTATACATGACTGGTGGGACCTACAGTTTAAGGGCTTTTTTATGGAGAAACTTTTCCATGACAATTTTATTTTACTCTTCGAGAGTTTTATCAGAAATCTCCTGTGAGGATATCGCCGAGGACATATTTTTCCGTATTTTCGTTTTGTTGGAGTTGTCTGCTCCCGGGGTTTGAACAGTGGCCTCCCGTCTGAAAAGCCAACACACTACCTACTAGACTACGCCGATTTTGCTCTCTGGAATACTGACGTATATCTGAGGCTGAATATACGTTAGTATATAGAGAGAGAGGGAGAGAGAAAGAGAAAAAGATAGAACGAGGGAGAATAGGCGTCGTAGTCTAGTAGGTAGTGTGTTGGATTATTAGACCATAAGGCCACTGTTTAAACCCCAAGTCAGACATCTCGAACAAACTTAAATATGAGAAATATATTTTTGGGAGACTTCATCTCAGCAGATTTCTGGCAAAAAATCTCAGAGTAAATAAAATTGCCATGAAAAATTTTTCCGCCACTCATGTGTAAAATTAACGCACACAAGAGGACATGCTTCACAGTCATTCCGAAATCCTCAATCTTAAGATATTAGATTGTTTATAAAAAAAGATGTTGTTTGTGAATGAAGTCTGGCCGTGGTTCTCTAACATAGTTTGGCTGTGCAAACCACAGTGCTTCCGCAAATAACAAATTTGTGTGTCAATTTTTAAATTTTTTTAATTCGTGTTTTGCTTATGATTTAAAATTTTTGTAAAATCCCTCATAAATTATGGCCAGTAACTAAAACAAGTTTCTTTTGTGCTTTTCTTTTCTTTTTTTGTCTTTAATTTATAATTCATACGAAATTAAAATTTTTTTTTCGTTTCTTTTTGTTTTTTCTTCCATCAACTTCATTAATTAATAAGGGAATGTAAAGAAATCAATAGAGACACAGACACACACTCTCGCTATTGTTACATAGAAACATCGATAAAGAAGATACAAAAAACAGGTATTTGGCATCTTTAAGATAAAAACAGATACAACAGATACAAGATACAGTAGCAATAATATTACACCAGGCAACAGAAACAACAGATAACGATTGGATAACGATTCTAAAACAAGATTTTTTTTTTGTTGAATTTTTATTTTTTCAAATTTTATTTTCATTTCTTAGCATATGTTTAGGAGAGAACACTAATTAAAGTGTGTGTTAAATAAATACGTACATAAAAAGGAGAACGAACGAACAGTGAGTAATAAAAGTAAATAAACCTGTAAAGTTTTACAATTCAATTATGAGGATATTGTGGTATTACCACCTCCGTATAGGGTATTAAACGTCTGTCTCTGAGAGAAGTACCCTTTTTAATGGCAATGCCTCTTTGTGCCTTGGCGACATTGTCTACCAAAGCATTGCCGGTGTACTGGTAATTGAATTTATTTTGACACTTATCGCCTGTAAGCTCAATTTGTGCATGCGATTGTTTTAAAACCTGTTGATGTAGGAAATCTGTGCCGCCACTAACGCCATTGGCAGCCGCATTATGTGGCTCACATTTGCCGCTGTTATCGCATCTTGTAATGATGCGCGTGTAGGGACGGGGATTGCCATTTATTTGCTTGTATGGATAGACATCGAGCTGGGAGGCTTCCGATTGTGAAACGTACTTTTGATTATTGACCAACTCGTTGAGTAGAACATTGGCATTAGGCAGATTATTGTTGTTGTTGTTGTTTAGTGGCTGTTGCAAATAGTGTTGGTATTGGTCTTGGGGCGATAATAAAGAATTGGTGAGTTGTTGTTGCTGGTATTGTTGCTGATTTAATTGTTGTTGTTGCTGGTATTGTTGCTGCTGTTGATTGAATTGATATTGGGCATTACCATTATAAGCAATTGCTTGGTTGGCTGGCGACAAGGCCACTGCGTTTGTATGCTGCTGTGAATTTACTGGAATATTCTGGTCATTATTGTGAAACGGTGTCTGTAAATTGCCATAAAATCTAAGATTGGGTGAAGTATTGCCACTGTGTTGTTGATAAGCGGGCAAATATTGTCTTGCCGGCAATGGTTGCTGTGTTAAATGCAATCTTGCTTCAAAGATTTTCCTAGAGCCTGACATTGTCACTTCATACTCTTTGTTATTAAAGCCCTTAATGATAGTAGTTTGTGGCTTATCCTCATAAGTAAAAGGCTGTTCCGGTCTATCGTAGTGATACTCATCGCCGTATATTAACGTTGCCAGAGATAAAATCTAGAAAAAAAAAAGTGAAATTTTTTAAAATATTTTTTCCATTAATTTTCTTAACACCGTACATACCACCGTTAAAGTTTTCATAATTAAAAATTTTTTAATAAAATTTTCTGCGCTTATGATTTTTATTTGTTTGTAACACTTTCGTTGCTAAAGTTCAAATGCTTGAAAGGGTTTCTTTGAATTGAGTTGAGTTGTGTATCAAACTCATCATTATGACTTAATGTCTCTCTATTAATAGTCACAACATATTATTGCATTAACTGCTGATATAAACATTCACATAAAAGACATGGTAAAAAACGAAAAACAAAAACAAAAAAATATTAATAACAACAGGTAAGCACAGTAAAAGAGGTAAAAGAGGCCACCAGCTAACCAACCAGCCAATGGCCGTGCACAAACGAAATGCTGCAAGAAATTTCTCAACATTAAAATGTGATTTATTATACCATCTTTTGGCCAAAGCTAATCAACAATAACTATGTAGTTTTTAATGATTGAATTTAAAATTCAATAAAAAACGCTGAAAACTATTGAAAACCGTAACGAAAGTATGGCAACAAAGTTGTAAAGATTCAATAACTCCATGCAAGCTTTACAAAATCATAAAAGAAGTTATTTTTGAATGCAAAATGTGTTACTGGATTAACATCATAAAACAAAATAACACAAAACAAAACACAACAAAAAAAATAGAAAAAAATTATAAATATTTGTCGGTTATTTGGATAATATTCTGTCGTACATGAAGACCACGACTAAACTGTTGGCCTAAAACTACGGAAGAACTAAATGTTGGATGTAGGTCAATAGACCATGGGAAAAGAGAAAATGGAAGAAGAATTTCAAGTGATTTGTGATATAAAAATCTGGAAACACTTGTGCTGGAAAAGTGTTCTTTCCACATATAAAATTGTCTACTGCCTTGTTGGGATTCGTTGTCCGTACACCGATCACCGATGGACGTAAAGGGCGTGTGTTAAGTAAAACTGTGCAATTGTCGAGTCAGGCCTACCGTTTTGTAAGATACATACATAGAGCAACATTATGAAGATATTGTAATGCAGTTCAATACGTTGTAGCTATTTTACAAGAGTTCTAGAAGCTACAGGTCAGACAACAAAATGAAAATATTTCTTTGGCGGCTTCCCCTCAGCAGATTTCTGGCAAAAACTGTGAGAGTAAAATAAAATTGCCATGAAAAGTTTCTCAAAAATCTGTTGTTCCGAGTTGATTTTAAAATGAAGGTCCCGTTATTCATGTGTAAAATTAATACACACAAGATACGTGATGTGAGAAGCTAGGTCGTAATCCAAATTGAAGGGTTGTAATGGCCAATTATGTATGTTATGTGTGTAGAAGCTGCATTATGGACTGTCTTCTCTTATATTCTCGTTCATAGTATATGCAGTGAGCGTCAAAAGAAACTGTACATCAAAGAAAAATATACGTAAATAAATTACCGTTATTTTTATTTAAAATTGTTTCATTGTCAGTGTTTAAAATTTGAAACAAAAAAAAAAAAAAAAAAAAATACGAAAAATTTTGAAATATTGTCAAAAGTTTTTCGGGCACACTCCTTAAGTGTTAAAAAAAAATATCGAATTTTGTTTAAATTTTTTCGGGCACTCTCTTTAACTGTTGAAACAAAAAAATCTTAATATTGCTTTAATTGTTTCGGGCACTGTCTTTAACTATTGAAATATAAAAAAAAAAAAAAATATCGAAATATTGCTTAAATTTTTTCGGACTCTGTAAATTGAGTTTGTTGGTTGCTAGCATTTCATCCTTAGGGTATAGTTCCTTATGATGCTCACTGTATATGCCTAGAGATTCTTATTATTTCCATCATTCAATTTCATATCCTGAGCTGATTAAGATTTATTTCTTCCATATCAGTGGTATCTCAGCGTTCCAAATTAAGCTAACATTACACTGTTGACAGCTAGTCTCTCTATTATCACGTGCCACATGGGGAGGACATGATTGATTATCTTCAGAAATCTGTAAACTTTGAAAGCTCAAAGTTTCGCGAGCTACCAGAATTCATTCCATTTTCAAGGCTTCTGTGAAGTCTGATTGATGGAACTCTTTGTTGCTTATTTGGCGGCAGATCCCCATATCCATGAGATTCTCGCTTCGAAATTTACTGCTTAAACATCTTTAAATCTGTCGCCAATGTTTCATCAATATAGGCCCTTATTAAAACTACTCAAGCCTTTATTATATAAGCAGGACATATATTCTGATTGTTAAATTCATTTTGATGATTGGAGCATCGAACTAAAGGTGGCAATGACGACTGAATATTATCTTTCCACTCAGAATAGAGTTCCAATACTTAACTTTTGTAATGGACGTACGCTCAACACTGAATTCTTTGGCACATCATTCCAAGATCGTAATAAAATCTGGTTTTATCTGAAACCGTGTGCGCGTGGTAATAAGAAGGTAGGAGGCAAACCTATGAAAATGTTTGAAGATAATGAAAGGACAGGCCTGTGCAACATTGCAATATTGAAGTAATTGCTCGATTGTATAAAATTTACAGGCCATGAAGGCAATTTTTTTTAATCAATTAATCATTCAAAGAATTTGGCTCAGATTTAATTCAAGTAAACTGGTTTTATTTAAACATTCTAAATTCTGATGGCCTTTAACTTTGAAACAAAACAATTTTTTTAATTATCCTGCAATAAAATTGTTTATTTTATGACCTGCGCCAATTAAAAATTCAAATTCAAAAATTTTTTGTGAGTGAATTTTTCGATTTTTTTGTTGTTTTTGTTTTTTTTTGTGGTGCGTAATTATTGTTTATTTTTGTTTAACGTTCTGAATGAAACGCATTTCAAAATTGTTGCATTTCAAGTTTGTTCAGAAAAATAACCAATAAACTGGAGCAAATTCTGTTAACTTTTTGGCAAGTTAAACGAGTTGAAAAATAAAAAAAAAAATTACAAACAAAAGTCACATGAAAATGGGTTTTCTTATGGTTTAAATACTGCTTTTGAAACCTTATGAAACAAAATGTTTTTTTTATTTATTATTTAAAATTATAAAATTATTATTAAATTATTTAATACGAGTATTGTTAATAAAAAAAAAAAAATAATATTAAATGTACATTACAACAACAATAATTTACGTTGATATAAAACCCTTTCAAAATAGCACTCTGCCTGTTTTATTAGTCATCATAGTCTTCGTCTTCAGTTGAATCCAATGGATTGCTGTTATCACTGTTGCTGTTGCTATTACTGTTACTGTTGCTCTTAACATTTGTTGAGGGTAGATGTTGAAACTTGCCTTGAACTGGCTCTTATAGCCTGTTTCTTTGGACGAGACATTGGCCTTCAATGCAAATTTAGGCGATGTTTTGGGAATGCTGCTGCTACTGCTGCTGCTGCTGTCTCTGCTGCTGATGGTGTTAATATTTTTGGTGGAACCTCTACTTGATTCTCTTACATTCGGCTCCTTTTTAACCACTACCAGTTCATTGTGCAATTGATCCTCATAGGCTGAGGTACAGAAGTTGTTGCACTCTTCAATCGATTTGAAATTGTTGTCGTTGCCAGCACAGCCACCCCAAAAGAACATGGTACACTTCATGCGCCTAATATCGAAATAGTAACGTTGCACCTTGGCACGACAATAACCAAAATCCATGGGCATAAGGCAGATCTCGGGCAAGCCTAAATGGAAATATGAAATGAAACAATATTCTAACACAACAGAAATTAATTGAAGTTGACTTGACTTACCTTCATATCTATCGGGTCCATATAGGCCTACGGTGGCCTCTACTTGTGTCTTGGCTGTGTAACTCCATAGAAATACAAGCAACAGTTGCATTAACGTGGCCATTGTAAGTTTCATTTGTAGGCCTGTGTTGTGGCCGCAAAGGCTGATCTTAATGAAATGCTTACTCTGGTGTACCAGGCTAAATTAATTTTGAAGATTAAAATCTTTTTCTGGTGATTAGATAGACAGACAGACAGACAGACGTTTTCACTATTTTGCGTGGTCAGTGTCTTTTAAACAATGGCTTGCGTTTGCGTTTAGGTTTGCGGTTTAGGTGTCTGCATGCATAGGAAGGCACTCGACTAGAACCGCTCCTAAGAAGATGATGTTGTTGCAAATGGAAATTAAATGCCAAACAATTTCTGTGTGTCTGCCACAAAATACAAACGTTTAACGATTGCAACTTTTTTAATTGTTTCGCTTAAATATGGAAAAACCCAAAAACACACACACACACACACTCTTCTGTGTGTTCAAATTATTCAGCCAGTGATTCACTTAAAAATCGCCACCATCAACGTACTCTAAACGGACGTGCATATGCATACACGTATGTACGATCTGCAGTTGAAGTTGCAGAAGTAGAAGTTTTATGGTGTTGTGTTGTGGCAATGAATGTGGAAGAAGAAGAAGAAGAAGAAGAAGATAAAACGTTTAACCACTTGATGGAATGTTTAAATGTTTAAATTTGTTGGTGTTGTTGTTGTTTTTTCTTTAATTGTTTCGTTTCTCTTTTTTTTTTAATGTTTCTTCTTCTGTTGTTGTTGTTTCGGTAGCTTTATTTTTTTTAATTTAATTTACTTTAATAGACGGTTTTCGTCTGCACTTTTTTTCTGTTTTTTTTGTTGTTATTTTTGTTGTCTATTTAGCGTGTTGCACTTGCGTTCGCTTGAAGTATTCAGAATAAACTGACTCCGGTATTTGGTTTGGAATCTGTATTGTAAACAAAATCTGAAAAAAAAAACAAAAACAAAAACAAATAAAAAAAGCCATTAAAAAATAGCAACAAAACAAAAATCTCTTTAAAAATATTTATTGCGTCTATAAAAATTAAATTCAATTCGTCTTTTTATTTTTTCTTTATTTTGTTGTTTCTGTATGGAGTTTAAAAACAAAAACAAAAACAAGAAAATAAAAAAAAACCAACAGAATCTATTAAGTAATGAACGGCAATTACAGACAAGTATAGCGTTTGCAACATGCTTTTCATTGGCACTATTCGATCAGACCAGTATTTGCGTTATCCAGAACAGCGCAGGCTGTTCATTTCTGTTAATAACAGGGCTTGATATTTCATGAGCGATAATTGTGAAATCTATGAGTTCATTGGGATTCGTATCATACTGCCACTGAG
>QOCX01000221.1:5797-32513 GCA_005959815.1 Sarcophaga bullata
AGGAAATAATTCAAACAGTTTTATGTTGAAAAGACAGATATAATAAAAAATAAATAGATAAGTTGGGTGTTCAAGAATGGTACGTTAATTCTTAATCAACAATTTTTTTTTAAATAAGAATGCTTTAATCAAAATTTTTAGATTATAAAAGAAAAACAAAATATAAGCGTAAAAGACAGTGTAATTTTAAAACAAACATTTGCAGATCTAATTTTATTTTATAATTTATATAAAAAAAAAAAATTTATTTATTAAGAAAAATATAAAAATAATTTAAAAAACTTGATTATATTTTTTATGTAAATGTGTTTTTTTTTTTTTTTTTGTTGTAAATGATATTTAAATACTATGATATATTTTTATTTTAATTATAAAAATAACAAAAACAATTTTTACACAAAAAAAAAGAAGAAAGAAGAAATAAAGGTAAAAAAAAAAAAAGAATGGTGATATTGTTATTTGTAAGTTTTATTATTTGAAGACAGAAACAAAACAAAGAAAAAAGTAAAAAAAGAGAACACGTTAACGAGTTATTAATTTGATTACTTTAAAAATTTTAAACATTAAAACAAACAAAAAAACAAACATTTTAATTATTTTTTTGAAATAGTAATTATATCAAAAAAAAAACCTTAAAATTAAAATAAAATTAAATAAAAAAAACTATTATTAACATAATTTAAAAAAAAAATGACAAAAAAATAATAAACATAAAATACATGAAAAGAAAACATACAAAATGAAACAGTTGACGATTTAGTTACCTTAAGCGAAAAATCGTGATTTGTGAAATTTTTAAGTTACTGTGGAGTACTGTAAAAGAGAAAATAAAGTAGAATAGTGAAAAGAAATTAATTAATAATAATAAATATAAATAATAAAAAAACATAACAAAAACAAACAAAAAAATATTTACAAATTTCATATTAAACCAACCCAATTAGTATAATATTTTCTAAAGTATACATACATCATACATACATTATTTAAACCAAAAACAAAAACAAACTTAAAAAAGAATCTTAAAATATATAAAATTTAAATTTAAACAACAACAAATAAAAAAAATGAGAAGAGCAAATCAATTAATTTACAAGAGAAAGTTTAAAACTTAGTGGTGGTATTAGTAATTAATAAATTTGAAAAAAAAACAAACAAATTTAAAATAAATGTTTAAAAATCTAAATTTTAAATAATAGTCTTGGGTAATAAATATGCGAAATATGCGTTTTAACCTTTAGCAAATCAAATTTGATATTCGAAAAATATGGAAAATTGTTCGTAAATAATATTTTTTGTAGTCTTCGGTTTATTATTTCAAAATTTATAAAATTTATTCGATTTTAAGAAATTCTGAACGGCTTAATGGTATCAAATGAAACATGAAATAAAATAACTTCGTTTCTAATAAATGTAAAGAACAGATACGAAATCAATTGTTGAGGGTTTTGTAATACAAAGAGTTTTTAATGCGATAATGCAGCAGCATTTTCCAATTCCAATTCTCGAATATTCAAAATCCAACATAAATACAAAGGGTGTAATGGTACAAAAAAGCTACCGGAACTGGTTACACCCCCTAGGTTCTTATTACATAATTGGCCATTACAATACTTCAGTCAGGATTACGGCCTCACTTCTTTCTCACTTCTAGGTTTTTATTATTATAATATAAATCAAGATCCCCTCTAATGCATGTATGTCTGATGATATGCTAGTATCTGTACAATAAGCTTTAAAAGTGTGAAACATTTCGCTGTTAATGATATTTCCGCTGTCGTCTTGATATACAATAAATTTGAAGATTTATTTCAAAATTTTTACCAACTAAAGGCGACAGGGGGGGGGGGGGGGGTGTGACTAGTTAGACAATTAAAAACTTATGATTTACTATGGATTGTTTTAAGTTTATGGACTGAGTTTCGGTTTCATAATCCAGCAGATTAAAACTGTTTTTTGACTGTTTATCTTAAGAAATTTTAAAAAACAGCGTAAGTTTATAAAATATTGAGTGGAAACGCTAAAAATAATGCCTGCTATTTACGTTTTAAAGGTGATTTCATATAAAGGTTGCCTGTGCATACACATAAGTCCTAGAGCTTTAATTTTAGTATACTTCTTTGACGATAAGTGCAAAGAATATTAGATTACATTGCGCCCTTTTGATGAAACAATATATCAAATCAAGTTTAATTCTTTCATTTTTTGCAAGAATAACTTGGTCCATTGATTATGGGTACAACAAAGCATTCCTGTCTAGTTTCCGTTTCTTTAATCTATTTTTGTTGTTCCATCTGCAGCAGGTGATAGGTCTGCAATAACAAATAAAGTGAAATACGGCCTCTCCTCCAACCTAAGGCATACCATACCGTCCTATCTGAATTCGACAAGATAAAAATTAAAGTATTAGTATGCCGAATATCAAGCCTAATAGCGTGAATGTTATGCGCGACCTACATAGGAAATTTTTCAATAAAATTTGTTGTCTCACGAATGTAATTTTTATGCATGATGGCATGACCGATTTCGACTTCGTCTACATTATATGGCTATATATGGCTGTAATACATACAAACAAACATAGCTAAGCTATAGTTTAGTAGATAGTGTGTTCAGTTATTCAAATTCAAGTTCAGATATTCCAATTAAAATTGGAAAAATAAATTGTCATGAAGAGAATCTGAAATCTGACGTGCGTGTGTATAAAATTAACACACAACATGGCTGCTGTGAGAAGCTTGATTGTAATTCGGGTTTTAAACTGATTAAATTTCTGTAATGACCAAGCCATTGGGTAAGAATATGCAGCGGAAAATATACAAAATAGGGAAACCCCATGAGAAATATTTTCTAAATAAGAAATATTTTTGTCTTGAGAGATTATCAATCGCTTATAAAATTTTTTTAACCTTTTGTTGGAAGGGTACACGTCTTCGGACTGATTGATCAGATGATCTGGTTTCTATTGAAGTTTGCTGAGCATGCCATAGTAACTAGAAGCGTAGAAACAGAGTTAGAGTTTGTTTCTTCTTGAATTTCTATGATTTCCATTCTGTTTTCTATGTTTTCCATTCTGCCTTCATATCTATTTTTTAGCTTTCTTCCTTACGTTTAAATAACTTCTCTTTGTGTCTGTTTTTTTTTCTTTTCTTTTTTTTGGATTTATTCTAGTTTTTAGTTGCTAATTAACGGCTATTATGTTTTGTTGCACTTACTCTCATAAAGGTCTCTCATATGTCTTTACAAACCTAACCTAACCTAACTTTTTACCCCTTTTTCTCAGTCTCTGTGAGGTATTTCATAAAAACGGATGCCAAATTGTTAAAATGTTATGGAAATTTTTGTTTTATTTGTATTATTGCAAGTTATTGGACGACATTTACAAAATTCCTGAGAGTATATTTTTTGGATTTCATGAAGAGAATCTAAAGATCAAAATTTCGATATTTGGCTGTAGACATTCAGTTTTTTCCTGAATCAGTTTCCCCCTTCCATTAACATAAATCTTTCATGCATACAACGTTACCTTTTTCTCCCTTGTTTTACTCCCTAAAATTATCCTTCTTTATCGATTTAAAAGAATGAATTCCTGTGCTTATAAGAATCAGATAGTCGTCCGTCAATCACCTAGTAAAAGATTAAGGAAAATGTTAAAAATGTATTCCAAACCACCACTAGAGATTTACGAGTGCGCTTTAATATGGAGAAATTCAAGGCCCTGTTTAAAAATATCGTAGTCAATCTTAAAAAAAAAAAAAAAACAACAACAACAACAACAAAGAAAATGTTTGTTGCTTGAAAAGCAAAACATTTGAAAAAAAAATATTGTATTGGGGAACCACAATTTACAAAATATTTAAAATATTATTATAATTAAAGAAAAGAAAACAAAGTAAATACATACATATATACAGAAAAATGAAAAGAAACATACACACACATATATACAAATTATATACAAAAATCGTACATACGAGATAAAGCAAAGAAAACAAAAAAAAAAAATTGGAAGAAAAAAAATATCTTATATGAGCAGCATAATTTCAGCTTAATTATTGCGCTATAAAAAAAAACAAAAACAAAAACAATTTACAACAAAAATTTTATTTAGATTTAAGCCAATTGGATATCAAAGAAAAACTTTAACTTTTAAACAAATGTTGTATCATTTAAAGAAAGAAACATTCAAAAGCCAAGTCTTCGTTAGCCATCCATATAAACAGAAAAAATTATTTTTTTTTCCATTTTTATAAAAAAAAAAAAAAATTAAAACAAATTATGCAAAATTTATTAATTTCTGTTAATTTGTTAATATTTTATGTTTTTTTTTGTTTTTTTTAATTATTATTATAATAAATTAAAAACGAAAGCAATTTTTATAAGCCGTTTAAAAAATGAAATACAATACTAAGGTAAAAATATTTAAAAATATTTTTAAATTGTAAGTTAAATAAAATTTATAAAATAATTCCAAAATAAAAGAGGAAAAAATAAACAAACAAAAAAATATACTAAAATATTAAAAAAAAAAAAACAATGTTAAAACAAAAATTATTGCCAATAAAAAAAATTAAAAAAAAAATTAAAGAAAAAATCAAAATTCCCAACAAAAAAAAATTAATATTTTAAAGAAAAATTTATACTTTAGAATACACTAAACGGGCTCAAAAGAATCATAGAAATAGACAATTTTATGAATAATAATTTTTGTTTTTTTTTTTTTTTTTGAATTTGAGGTTATAAATATCGAAACAAAGTTGACCAATTTTTATTATTAAAAAATATCTAAATGGCCTCCAGTAATATTTTTTTTGTTTAAATTAAATAACCACTGCCATTTCCAAATCATATTCAAAAAATAAGAAAAGAAAAATTAAATTAAATTTTTAATTAAAATACTAAAGATGTCCTTTATATAACTGAAATAGGAATTCAGGAAGTTCTTTATCATGAGAGCCCTGTTGGCCACAACCAGAAGATCTTCTCGTGAATTTATTTGTTTTATTTATATGGCAAAATACTTGTTTTTGTGTTCATGATCCTGTAAAATAATGAAACAAACATGTCATAATACTAGGTTATGGACGGAATTTCGGTGGCACGTGATATAGTTTACTTAGTTCGTGACTTACATGAGGAAAACTTGGTGAATCTAATGTATATCGGGGTTATAATATCGTAAGATACTACATTGCACTTTCTTTTGAGAAAAATATTTGAAGATTTGTTCCCGTAATGCGTAAATTTTTATGTAAAACATAGGCGCCCTATATCTGCTCGTGGCCTATTGACCAATGTGTCGCAGAGAATCTGCTTGTTTAGCCGATTTATCCGATTTTCCTGTTGCTCACAATACATAATTACCATTTCCTTTCCGTTTTCCTCCCTCATTAGGTTGTGTTAGGTCGGTGTTGTAATTTTGATGTCAAAATCTCACTTGAAAACGCATAGAGGCTCGTTGTAACACCCCAGGTGAACGCAGTCTCTGTACTGACCAAGTTCCTGCAAACCAGTTAAAAAGAAGAAGTTGGTCAGCGCAGTGGTTGCACATTTTCATACACATTTTCCTTCCACAAACAATCAAACTTTTCTAGCGCCGATACATCACTTAAAAAAAGTCTGAAAAAGTGTAGGACTTGAATGACAGGAATGCAAGGCATGTGAATAAACTATGCAAACGACGGAACCCTTTCAATTCCCACGAGTTTCAAATATTGACGATGCCTCAACAAACACTACTAATTTAATGTGATTCACTGAACTGGCAGTCGCTGTAGTCTAATAGACAGTGTGTTATTAGACGTGAGGACTCGGTTCAAACCCGAGGTCAAAAAATATTTTCTTTGGTGACGACTACCTCTCAGCAGATTTTGGGTAATAAATCTGTTATGCGGAGTCGACTTTAAACTGTAGGTCTCGCCACTCATGTGCTAAATGAACACAAACAATATCAGTGGTGTGAGAAGCTAGGTCGTAGTCTTGACTGAAGGATTGTAATAACCAATAATGTATGTATGTATGATTGAACTGGAAAAACTTGAGAAAATGCATGCATGATACGTATATTCGTTTGCACAGAAGAGGCCGATTCGACGGTTTAGGCCGAAAAAAAGAAAATGATACGGTCCGTTTGACTGATGCTGCCTGATCCTATACCATACCGTCTTCTTTAGAGAGTTCTTTTTAAATCTTTTTTTATGTTGTGTGTAAAAACTTTTCCAATTACTAGCCTAAATGTTTGGAATGAAGTTGTCTGAAGGGTTTGAAAAGAAGTCAAAAGGAGTTCTATTCCAGTTACTTGCAAGATATTCAAGCGAATATTGCGTTTTTTTTCTCAGGCTGAGCACAACAGGCAATTTTGACTGTTTAATAGAGTACTTACTCCAATAAACAACCGCCAGTTCAGGACAAGCAATTTTGACTGTTAAATACAGTACTTACTCCAGTAAGCAACCGTCAGTTCGGGATAACAAGCAATTTTGACTGTTTAATAGAGTACTTACTCCAATAAACAACCGCCAGTTCAGGACAAGCAATTTTGACTGTTAAATACAGTACTTACTCCAGTAAGCAACCGTCAGTTCGGGATAACAAGCAATTTTGACTGTTTAATAGAGTACTTACTCCAATAAACAACCGCCAGTTCAGGACAACAAGCAATTTTGACTGTTAAATACAGTACTTACTCCAATAAGCAACCGTCAGTTCGGGACAACAAGCAATTTTGACTGTTTAATACAGTATTTACTCCAATAAACAATCGCCAGTTCAGGACAACAGGCAATTTTGACTGTTTAATAGAGTACTTACTCCAATAAGCAACCGTCCGTTCAGGACAACAAGCAATTTTGACTGTTTAATAGAGTACTTACTCCAATAAGCAACCATCAATTCAGTTGAAATTGTTTCTATTCGCATGAATTTTTAGATTCCATGCATAAGCCACATGTGGTAGTTCAATTCTATGTGGTAGTTAATACCATTTTGCGGCAGCTATTAAAATTTTGTTAAGCTTTTGTAACTTAATTGACGTGTACGACTTTGAAAATATCAAGAATTTCTTTAACAATTTTAGTTTCGTTTGTTTCATCATATTGACATAAAAATATCACACTTTTTTTAATTGCTATTTAAAACTTATGAATGAATGAATACAAATCAGCGTGATAGGGATAGATAGGGATTATCCTGTTAAAATTCTTTTATTAAAGGACATTTTAAAATTATTGTGAATTTTCGTTTCAGTTTTAAATCGATTTGAAATAATGAAATATAAAAATATATAAATACTGGGCCCCATAGTGCAAGAAATACATACATATATACATACATACATAATATATATATATATAAGAGTATATAGTATATATATATATAGTATATACGAGAGTACTTTAGAAATGAAATAAGTTTATTGAATTCATGAAGATTTGAAAATTTACAATACAGTAGAGAAGAGAAGAGCAAATAATGATGGAATAGTACGAGTACATACATACATATATACATCTATTAAGAAAAGCAAAAAAAGAAAATGAAAAAAAAAATGAAAAACTTTAGAAAAAATATTTCCAACATGCATATAGAAACATAGAAAAATATTTAAAGAAAAAAAAACCGTTAATTTTTTGGCAACAAAAAAAGGACATCAATAAAATGTATATTGAGAGAGAGAAAAAACAAAATTTAAATTAAAAAAAAAATTTAATAAAAAAAAAAAAGAAAGAAAATTGTAATAATATCAGTTTAATTAAAGAAAATGAAAAAAAATTAAATATTATTATAAAAAAAAAAAAAAAAACAACAACAACAACAACATTAAACATTAAAAAACATTTATTATTAAATAACAAAGATAAGATCAAATCGAAAGCCAGAGTTAGAGTTTGTAACAGAAGAAAAGTTCGAAGCAAAAATATATTTGGAATTAATTATTTACCATACGATTAGAGTATATTGCAAACATACATACATAAATACATACATACGTGCATAACATTATTTAGGGAATAAGATGTTTTAATCTATCAATTACATACATACATAATAATTACATATACATTACATATATATTACATTTTAAATAATTTCCATATTATTTTTATTTACATCGTATAAAATTTATTTCAAAAAATTTCTTTTTTAAGGATTTAATTTAAACAAAAAAAATAAAAAAAAAAAATAAAATAAAAAGCCAACGTTTATATTTTAATTAACAATAATAATAAAAAATTGTATATTTTTTAAGATATATTTTTAAATATAATTTTTTATAATTTATTTTAATGAGAAAAAAAAATTCAATTTTTTTTATTCGCCTATTTGTTTTTAATTTTTGTAAATCGTATAGAAAATAATTTTGTAATAATTTATTATGATTAATTAACAAAAAAAATTTGAAAAAAAAGAGCAAAAATATATTAAAAAAATAAATATATTATATATATAATAATAATGATTAACAATGAGGAAAATAAAACATCAAATAGTAAAATATTACTTTTGTAAAGAAAAAAAAAATGAAAAACTTTAGAAAAATATTTCCAACATGCATATAGAAACATAGAAAAATATTTAAAGAAAAAAAAACCGTTAATTTTTTGGCAACAAAAAAAGGACATCAATAAAATGTATATTGAGAGAGAGAAAAAACAAATTTAAATTAAAAAAAAATTTAATTAAAAAAAAAAAAAGAAAGAAAAATTGTTAATAATATCAGTTTAATTAAAAGAAAATGAAAAAAAATTAAATATTTATTATAAAAAAAAAAAAAAAAACAACAACAACAACAACATTAAACATTAAAAAACATTTATTATTAAATAACAAAGATAAGATCAAATCGAAAGCCAGAGTTAGAGTTTGTAACAGAAGAAAAGTTCGAAGCAAAAATATATTTGGAATTAATTATTTACCATCGATTAGAGTATATTGCAAACATACATACATAAATACATACATACGTGCATAACATTATTTAGGGAATAAGATGTTTTAATCTATCAATATACATACATACATAATAATTACATATACATTACATATATATTACATTTTAAATAATTTCCATATTATTTTTATTTACATCGTATACAATTATTTCAAAAAATTTCTTTTTTAAGGATTTAATTTAAACAAAAAAAATAAAAAAAAATAAAATAAAATAAAAAGCCAACGTTTATATTTTAATTAACATAATAATAAAAAAATTGTATATTTTTTAAGATATATTTTTTAAAATATATTTTTTTATAATTTATTTTAATGAAGAAAAAATTCAATTTTTTTTTATTCGCCTATTTGTTTTTAATTTTGTAAATCGTATAGAAAAATATTTTGTAATAATTTATTATGATTAATTAACAAAAAAAATTGAAAAAAAGAGGCAAAAATATATTAAAAAAATAAAATATATTATATATTAATAATAATGATTAACAATGAGGAAAATAAAACATCAAATAGTAAAATATTACTTTTGTAATAAAAAAAATATATATTCATGCTGTTTTAATTCAAAAAATCATCACTTAAGCCAATTGAAAGCGATGCGTCAGTGTCATTAAGTGAATATCACATCAACCAAGTATCTTAACGGAATTGGATACCTTTAGATTACGTGAAACTACACTATGACATATCAGGGAAGTCCAAAACATTCCTTAAGGAATAGCAGAAAATAGAAAACTGGTGTCAAGAACCTCGCGTATGACTTTATATAAACTCTCGTAGATGGTTCCATGTACCAACAGATTATGTGAAGCTACACTATGACATATTAGGAAAGTTTAAAGCATCCATTTCGAATAGAACAGAATGGAAAACTGGTGTTAAGAACCTCGCGAACGACCTTATATAACCCTAGTGGATGGTTCCATGTACCTACAAATTACGTTAAGCTACACTATGACATATCAGGGAAGTTTAAAGCATCCATTTCGAATAGAACAGAATGGAAAACTGGTGTCAAGAACCTCGCGTATGACTTTATACTCTCATGGATGGTTTATTGTTCCAACACATTATGTGAAGCTACACTATGACATCTCAGGAAAGTTCAAAGCATGGAAAATTTGTGTTAAGAACCTCACGAACGACCTTATATAACCCTCATGGATGGTTCCATGTACCTACAAATTACGTTAAGCTACACTATGACATCTCAGGAAAGTTCAAAGCATGGAAAACTGGTATCAAAAAACTCGCGAACGACCTTATATAACCCTCATGGATGGTTTTATGTACCTACAAATTACGTTAAACTACACTCTGACATCTCAGGAAAGTTCAAAGCATGGAAAACTTGTGTTAAGGACCACGCGAACGACCTTATATAACCCTCACGGATGGTTCCATGTACCTACAGATTACATTAAGCTACACTATGACATCTCAGGGAAGTTCAAAGCATCCACTCCGGAAAGGAGGAAGTGGAAAAATGGTATCAAGAACTTTGCGAACGACTATATAAACCCTCATGGATGATTCCGTATACCGATCATGGATAAAACTAACATACACAACATGAATGATGTCAACAGCAAGGTCGCAATCCTAACTTAAGGATTGCAGTGGCCAATTAAGCAAGTTATCGTCGAGGCTATTGGATCATTACAGCGGCAAATGTACACTGAACGGGCTGTGATGATGGTGATTACTATTACTTTGTGACACCTAGCCGGCTGTCAGAGCAAAATTTTGACATGTGGCTACCAAAGCAGGAAATTACAGAATGGATAATTTGGCCAGATATAGTGCTACCATTGAACATTCAATTGAGTTCTCTATATTGGGAACCCAATTGTCAGAGTAAAGTTTTGTCATCACATGATTACCAGGACATAATAGCAGTCGGGGAAATTACAAAATAGATGATTTGGCCAGATATGATAAAACCATTAAACGTTCGGGTGAGTTCTCTATGTTGGAAAATCCATTGCAGCTATCATCGCAAAGTCTAGCCAAGGCTAGATGCAAAAATACGTTTAGCAAAGTTGTCAGTTCTATTTACCGTAAACCGTGAGACACATGGGCTTGACCATATGGATAAAGACTTCTTCAGCAGCAGCAGCCTATACGAGGAAAAGGAGGAAACTGTCCTTCAGCTCTTGGCTATATGATCATTAATATTAGCTTGTAGGAGCAAAAAGTCTTTGGATTTCAACTATGCAAATAATCCTACTGTTCTGTCAAAGAATAGACATTGAGAATCGAAATGGTTCAACAGATGTGCCTTACCTATAACTGAGCACTATTAATTGAATCACAATCAGTTTGAAAAGAAATAAACGGTTATCCATTAAATAGTTTCAAAATAGCCGATTTGTCAGTGTGATTTATTCACGAAAAGGTTTACAAGCCAGAGAATGAGAAGTATTTTTTTAATGGTCCTGCTAGAACCAGAACCAGAATCAGTATGGTCGCTTGATCCTTCCTGGTTTGGTTACAGCACTGTATTCTTTTGAGATAATTTTAGATTAACTTTTCGGACATTTTGTGTGCTATTTCAGTGATCAACTGATGAGTGGCAGCGTCCCCAAAACGTTAAAATACTCTTTCCGTAAGCTTTTCGTATAAAAAAAACAAACATTGGTCGTGTTGTGTGCTTTATCACCACGTACCGTCCGTCCTGTTCACAATTTCCATTTGCGGAATAAAAAAAAGTCGGTTATAATAAAGCTATAACGGTCTGGATTGACGGCAACGGTTCTTTCCAAATAATTTCATGCGGCCCAATGATACTTCTACGCAATAATGCGCACTGAACAGCCACAGGCCGGATACAATAGCTTTACCACAATAAATATGGGGTTCTGTGAGACTCATTTAAAAATTTTGCTTGTTGCTGTGGCAGACCATTAAATGGATAACCCGATGCCATTCGGCCGTAGTTGCCGATTGCTATATGAGACTGAGAGCTGTCTGCGGTTAAGGAAGAAGGGTAGGAACATTTTCTGCTTTGTCTTAGATTAAAGAAGAACAAGCTAAGCCTCTGAGGAGCTACGACAGCTAAAGATTGGCTGCAATAACTTTCTTATGAACTAAATACCTTAGAATAATTATAGGAGACCAAAATCGTTTAAACTTACCTTTTCTGTAACACTTTAGTTTAAATATGATGCACAAACTATTTCTATGATCACAAATGCACTGAAACGAACACTTTATTTATTTTTTCTTTATTTTATTTCGTATTACTTCGGTAAAAAGAGGAATAATGACTGAGCTTTTAATAGTTCTGAACAATGTAACAAAATCTTTTCAATTGAGCTGTATTTTTCCGTTAACCAAAGCAGTTATATTTCAATTCCATTTCGTTTCCTTAAGAACAATAACAAAGCGATTGTTTTCTACACGTGTTTACATTTCTCTTCATTCATTTGCTCATTATTTTCACACACTCTTTACCACCACAGCTAACTTTACCACAGTCGTCATGGATTGTAACGAAACTGATCCACCGGCAGAGAAAAAATCCAGAGAAGATGAATCTAATCCAGAGAAAATACCTGCTGCCTTAGAAAAGAATCCGGGATTTACACCACCTACCCCATTCAGTAAAAATCAATTGAAAAAACAGCGTAAGTTGGCCCAATATGAACAAGTGCGCAAAGAAAGACGCCAAAAGGAGAAGGAAAAGCAAAAACAAAAACGCAAAGAGGCGGCTGAAAAAGGTCTTCCCATACGCACAGGACCTTCGCGCAAAGAACTAAAGAAACGTCAGCAACAGGTTGCCAGTGATAATGAAAATGCATTGCGCATTGTCATCGATTTGGATTGTGACGATATGATGAGTGATCGGGATGTGGCGAAATGTGTTAAACAGTGTCTGCGCATTTACACTATAAATAGGAGGTCGGAAAAGCCAGTGCAATTACATTTTACCGGCATTAAAACGGATGGAAATATTCACAAGTCCCTAAAGAAAAATGATGGCTGGGAAAATTGGCAGGTAAAATATCATTTCGATGAGGATCATTTGCAAGCTTTTAAGCCCAATACGGATTTGGTTTATTTAACCAGTGAATCGGATACAGTATTGGAAACCTTAGACGCCAAGAATATTTATTGTATTGGTGGTCTGGTTGATCATAATCATCATAAAAACTATTGCCATGACAAAGCAACACGGGATGGCTTACGTACAGCACGTTTGCCTTTGGGCGAGTATGTGGATATGAAAACGAGAGCAGTTTTAAGCACTTTTCATGGTGGGTACCATCTATAGAATAATAATTTTCAATATTTTTAATAAAAAATTTTGAATTTCGTTTCTAGTTTTCGAAATTTTGGTTCGAGTGGCGGAAGGCAAGAGCTGGACCGATGCAATTTTGCAAACAATACCGCCTCGTAAAGGTGCCAAGCCAAAAGAAGCAAGTAATTTAGTTGAGAATGATTTGAAAGATCATCAAGAGGACCAACAAAATAATAAAATTGCCCAGGAGAATACAGAAAAACCTGAAACTAATGAAGTAGATAATAATACCAGCCTAGTGGAAGTAAATTCAGAGGAAAAGAGTTGACATTAAATGAACTCTTATGGTGGATACCATAGGCATGTAAATTTTTAACCATGAAATAAGAAAATAAATTGGTTGTTTCGAAAATGTCTTAAAAACATAGGTTATGTTAGCGATTTTTTAATTCCAAGGCATGCTCTGCTTATTGATCTCTTAGTTCAGCTCGGACATTTGTCATCTGCTTGCCTTATCACGTCTGCTTTTAGTATGTAAACCCTAGGGCCTCCATTAATTCCACAGGCAGCTGTCTAGGGAGTGGAAAGAAATGTTTTGCAGAGCTTACTTGACAAAAGGATGGTCAGAAAGGGAAAGTGACTCTTCACATACTTCTCTTTTAAGAACAAACCAAGTATTTTCTAAAAAAAATATCAACAATCCGTGCAGAATTGTTTACAATTTTCCCAATTTAAGAAAAATAAACACAAATTTCGTACTTATTACACATTTTACTTATTTAACAAGTAATTCTTCACAACTATAACTATTTTATTGCATTTATAAACTTATCGCTTCCTGTATAGACAAGGTTTCAATTCTAATTCGGGTACCTTGGCCACTTTACCTACATTGCGTACTTTTTTAAATTGGAAAAAGTAGAATACCTTTTGGCCAACATCTTGTTTTAACAATTGAAAACCAAAACTATCCAATTTCTTTATAAAATCTTTAACGTTATCAAAACGTGATTGTATCTCTGCTATATAGATGAGGCCATCGGTTTTTAAAACGCGATTGGCTTCCAACAGATAATCCTTTAAATTGGTACCCATTAGCGATAGACAATAGACTGCAACATCTACAGAGCCTGTGGGTAAAGGTGTTTCAGCCATATCACAGGCTATAATGTCATCACGACAGCTTACCAAATCCATGGAGATGACTCTATGGGGCACAGATTTCGCCAATTTACCTTCGCCACAACCAAAGTCAGCTATTTCCAAGGATTTAGGCAATTTCTTAATCATTTTTATTATGCGATCTAAAGGATTCAATGGCCACTTTTCAACCTGATGACGATAGCCATCGTGATAGGCCTTAAACGCCTCGGGATCCTGTTTAAATAGATTTTCAGCCTTTTTGCTATTCATGGTGTACAGCTGTTCGTTGAGAAAACGAAAACGGCCACCCATCAGACTCTCCTTTAGTTTGGCTTCAAATGAAGTGGTGGATGCTGGCTTCTCCGAATCATCGTTTTTATCTTCCATATCTTCATCATCATCATTGGATTGCTGGGAGGCTGCTACCGTTTGTTGTATGGCCTTATTTAAAGCCGGTGTGGGCTTTAATTTTTGTTGTTTTAGTTTTTTATTGTTGTTTTTCTTCTTCTCGATTTTACCCTTTTTGACGCTATTAATGGAGGGCATTTTTTCATCTGCCTCATCTAAATGTTTTGGAGCCAAGGGCCCTTTACCTTTTGGCAGGGACGATTGTTCCACTATGTCCTTTAATTTTTTGTTTTTCTTTTTATTCTTTTTGTTTTTCTTGGTTTTACTGGCATTTTGTGTGGACGCACTGGCCGTAGTTTTAAACTTAACAGCATCGGTGCTTTTATCGAATGCCGACGGCACAAAAAACTTCATGTTCTTGTTTTTATTTGTTTAAATAAAAAAATCAATAAAAATTCAAACAACTTTACAGAGCAAAGAAAATTTTCTATATTTTGACAATTCAAAAAATGTAAACAAACAAATCATACGCGTGGTCAAGCAAATGGGAATGGAACAACATAAAGTTAGATTAACGCCGTTAACTTTTGGATGATTAAACACTGATAAACGTAATTCTTCAGCAACAGCAATGTTGCCAGGCAATACAAATTTTTTAACAAACTTCATAAAAAGAAATCACCAAAGAGGGAAAAATAATAACCAAATTTATTGAATTCACAATTTTTTATATTAATTTTTCGAACGTAGCACAAAAAACTATAAATATTCGGCCAAAAAAATTTCGAATTTGTAGCTTTTCTGCAAGCATTTAGAGAGGAGAAAATTACGTAATTTAAATTACGAAAATTAAATTACAAAATAATTAAAATTTTACTTTTTATTATACAATATTTTTTAATTTTAACTTTTCAGATGCCTAAATAGATAACACAATGGCATCCCTGTTTCACACACACAATTTGTTTATGGTGAACGTGTTGGCACCCAATGGCTCCACTATTGAACGAACAAAAACAGATTTTTTAGCCCATCAGTGTTGCCAGAAAAATATATAACACGAACTTGTAAATAAAATGTGAACAAAATGGTCGTCAAATTGTTAAAAGATGACGCCGCTGCGAAACGATTTGAACAAAATTGTCTTTGATAGATTTGTGTCTGCACTGGTATATATAGTGTGGACACACTTGCCGAAGGAAACGAAAACAATTTAATTGAATTGTGTCTGCACTATTATGATATTGTATGGAAGAACTATAGAAACAACATATGCAGTATTGTAAATAATGTGACTTCATTACGAAACGGTTGGAATAAAGTTGTAGTAGCAGTGCGTATATTTACAGGGCGACTACAATCTTAACTTTCTTGATTTTAATTTGTTTTGAACACTCACTGGAGGAGTAATGATGGAAATACAATTGAAAATTTCGATTCCTTTTTGTAGATTTACCCTGGGACCCGATATTGCTGACAATTTTAGCCTTCACACTTCTTAGTTTCACCTGTACGAGTATGTCGATGCGCTCTACGATACTCTGGTCTCTACGAAGAGCTCGATTATGAAGGGGCATAATCTTGACATAATACTTTCAATGATAACGTTGAAGAGGAAAAACAATGAGGGGAGGTGTATGACATTGACGACCTCCTACATTTCCGTTTATGACATCGCTTGTCATATCATCGTGCACAATTCGGTAGTATGCGTTCCTTTTCATGGCTACAATTAGCGATATTAGCCTGTCTGCCTAATTTTGATGCTGCTAAATGCATTTAATATGAATGATATGATTATAATGAAGATAGGACTTGTAAGGACGAAAATTAGCCTCTTTATTAGGAAAATAGTTGTTGAGAGTCTTCACTTGCCTTTTTACCATACTAAAGAAGGAGATGTCTTTCGAGTTACTGCACTCAGTCAAGTTTTCTCCTTCAATACGTAGCTAAAATCACCTGCGGTCAAAAAGTAGTCTACGAATGATAGTATGGGGTGGCCTAAGTTAAGTTTCTTGCTTGAATACGTAACTAAGATTCCCTGTGGTTGAAAATTGGGCTATGAACGGTAGAATGGGATGGGGTTAGGCTACGTTTCCAACTTGCTCACGTAGCTAAGATTACCTGTGGCAAAAAATTAGTCTGTGAACGGTAGTATGGGGTGGAGTTAGGTGAAGTTTCCTATCTGAATGCGTAGCTAAGGTCAATTGGGGCCCAAAATTAGTCTATGAACGGTAGCATGGGGTGGGGTTAGATGAAGTTTCCTATCTGAATGCGTAGCTAAGGTCAACTGGGGCCCATAAGTAGTCTATGAATGGTAGTAAGAGGTGGGCGTTTAGCTATACAAAGTTTAAATGCATGAACATGTGTATACAGTCACTGACAAAATTTTTCTTAAAACCTTTATTGTGTTCTTAGGTAGTATTACAATAAAATTTAATGAATTTTTGCTTTTTGTATTTTACTTCATGCAATACAAGCTTTAAATATTTTTTTCACCAATTTTCAGGTATGAAAATTTTACAAGAGACTTTAAAATTTATTTTAAAAGCCAAGATCGTTCTTTTTTTTGTTTTTTTTTTTTTGTAAAATATTTTATTTCATTATTTTAATCTTTTTATCTTTAAATGTTGTTGGCATTTATTTTTTATTTTTTTATGACAATATTTTGTCATTTAATAGTGGTTTCCGGTTGCTTAAAATAAAATTCGAAACAAATTTGTTTGTTGGCATTAAAGGAAACAAAAATCACAAAAAAAAACAAAAAAAGAGAAGAAAAAAAATGGAAAATCCAAAATATGTGAGTGAGTAAGTATTCATATGTAATAATATATGTATGGGAACCGTAAAAAATTAAGAAAATATGTCTGGGACTGTACAAAAACATAGAAAGTCTTATCGAATAAAATAAAAAAAAAATAAATTTCAGGAATTAAATTTTTTAATAATGCTTACAAAAATCATGAAATTCTTTAGTTATTATTATTAGGTTAATTGGACCGTAATCCAGTTATTAGACGTAAGGCCGTGGTTCAAAACCTTAGTCCAGACATCTCAGACAGAACGAAATTAAAAAAAAAATTTTTTTTCACGATTTCCTCTTAGCAGTCTTCTGGCAAAAAATTGTGAGACTAAGAAAAAAAAATTGCCATGAAAAGTTTCTCAAAAATCTGTCCTTCGGAGTCCACTTTAAACTGTAGGTCCAGGCGCTAATGGATAAAATTAACAAACATAACATGGATGGTGCGTAAAGCTAAGTCGCAATTCTGACTAAAGGGTTATCGGGACATCTCCTGCGAATAGAGCGTAAAACTTACGACATGAATAAATTCAAATATAACGTCCCTAAACATTACTCTCTTTCCTCTCTTCCTCAATTTATTTTCCTAGATCCATCACATGTATTGCATGAGTAGTGGCTATCCTCTGAACGTTGGTTTTGGGCTTTGTTTATAACAAATTAAATATTACGGTGTTAAGAAATTCGTCGTAGCACGTAGCTTTGTCTTCTTTTTATGGAGTTTGAAGGACAAAGTTTGACAAAGTTTCACGCGAGTCCGTATGGTCCTATCTAATTTCTGAAAAGAGTATATCCATTGAAATTGAGATTCATAAGCGTAAATGAACTCCAGACCAGTCGAAAGTCGGAAACCTCTAGAACAACCTTAAGTCCTGGTTAGCCAGACGTCCACGAAATGTAACGGAACGTACGTTCGTTAATTTTTAGCACATGAAAAGCAATGAAAATGCTTACCGAAATAACATCACGGTTCGATAATCCTTTTCATTGCTTTTCGTATTCTAAAAACAAATGTACGTTCTGTTAGGTTCTTTGGATGTTTGACTAACCGTGGCTTAAGACTAGAATCCTAAAGGGTACAAAAGCAGAGAGAGAGAAACACATGGATACGTTACACAAAATATGAGTTAGAATCGAGCTGAATTACATGGAACCAAGCAATTAGTTAGATTAGTTTTAAGCCCTGGTTAGCCAAACATCTGCGGAATTCCTTGGATGTTTGGCTAAGCGGAGGTTGAGATTTGCATTCTCAAGGGTACAGAAGTAGAGGAAGACTGAGAAGCATATGGATACGTTGCATAAAATATGAACAAAAATTGGCCCAAATTACAAGCAACCAAACGAAAGTCATAGTCAATGACAGAATCAGATGAAAATTACTCGTTGATGACCTATGTTCAGTGTAATTCTGTTGTATAGTTTTAGAATAAATTGTTAATTATTTTCTTTGTAATTTCATTGCAAAAAACGTATTCACAGAAGAAATTCGTCATAAACAAAGTTCACTGTAATAGTAGTCTAGTAAGTACTACGTTGGCTTATAAGACCTAAGGCAACGCTTCAAATCCCAGGTCAGACATCTCATCCAACAAAACGAAATCTGAAAAACTATTTCTTCGGCAACTTCCTCTCGGCAGATTTCTGGCAAAAACTCTGGGGGTAAATAAAATTGTCGTGAAAAGTTTCTCAAAACAATCTGTCGTTCGTTCAGGTATAAAATTAACACACGCACAATATATGTGTTGTGAGAAGCTAAGTCGTAATCCTGACTAAAAGGATTGTAATGTCTAATTATGTATGTAAGTATGCATGTAAATAAAAAATTCGTCATAACCATAATTCACTGTAATACAAATACAGGCCTGATTAATAAAAAGGAAACATACGTATCGCGATTTCGTATGTCAATAGGCCAAGTAAAGCTTTTTCTTAAATAGGAGGTCAAATTTATTCAATTCCTTCAATATTTTTGATATTCTTTGATAAGACAATTGAAATATTTTTACAAAATAAACAAAAATTTTTTTAAAAATATTTGTAGAATTAATTTTCAAGTTCTATTAAATCGCCATAGTATTCTACAATGTATTACACATACTCGTACATACCTAAACTCTGTGAGTATTTATAACTTGTCTTCATCATATACATTTCATTCATAATAATTATGTATTCTACATACATAATGAATGTACTATGTATGTATGTATGTATGTAGGTATGTATGTATGTATGCATGTATTTGTTTATGTTAGTAGTTGTATTTTAGTTGTGTTTAATGTAAACATTAACAAAAGCAACAAAAAAAAATTAAAAAAATAAATTTGAGCGAGTTTGTAATTGTGTATGTATGTTTGTAGGTTTATATAACACTGTAGAAATATGCAAAAACATTCATATTACAATCTTGTCTCCTGCTACAGCAGTGTATACAGCAATAGCAGTGCATGGTGTTAAAAAACAGTTTGACTTCAATCACCTTCCATAGCAAGATACTGGAAAAAAAAGCTGGTCAATAAACGAATTGAAAGGGCATGTATCCCATTTAATCTGCAACCCATGAAGAAAGGTGGGAATCTTCGAAAGGCATTTTTGTTTCAACAAAAACCTAAACAATTCACCATCACTGGTGTCTAGGTACTAAGCCCACCCCCTATATCCTTCAACCATTCTCCCCCTGCGGTACTACCGTAATGTAATGTACTTCGCGGAGGTCTGGATAGCTTTAAAGCATTCTCATATTAAATTAAATTACACCTTCGTACGTCTAATCTTGGTAGTTGCAGCATAACCTCAGCCATTCGCTGATTGTATTGGCTTTTGGTGCCTATGTACCAAGCCCATCCCCTATATCCTTCAACCTGCGGTACTATCGTAATGTAATGTACTTCGCGGAGGTCTGGTTAGCTTTAAAGCTTTCTCATATTAAGTTAAATTGCATCTTCATACCTCTAATGTTGGTAGTTGCAGCATAACCTCAACCATTCGCTGATTTTACGGGCTCCATAGAATTCCAGATTTCAACATCTCCCCTATAAGCTGGTTTTGGCTTAAAACTCTTTTCCCCGTGTGATTTAAATCTGGGTTAGCATGTTGCTAACTCATCTCATCTACTTAGTTTGAGCGTAAAGGGAAAGTATCATGTTCAAATCTGTGCAGATATTTCCTGAAGCATCCACGACCAGTTAGGAACTGGCTCACTTAGAAGTTCAGCAATGTTTGTTCTCCATTCACGGGGTTATATCAGGGGCATGGTGAAATATTCATCTTGCCCTTTAAACTGTTCTCCCATTGTTACTAACATTTGTGCATGGAAGTCCTTCGCTGCTCCAGTTTTTTAGCTGCCGTTTGTCCTGGAGGCGATGAAAGTATATCAGCCTCATCGGTATTGTCTTTGCCAATGCTAGTACCGCTTCATCAGACACTGTACTGCAACCACTTATCTGTCTAATCACGCTTAGGCAATACACCGAGGACAGTTTCCTTTATTATCGACGTTATTACCCTCGATATTATCATTATCGTCTGAGCTCCTGTATGTACGAATATATTGATCCTCAGACTAGAAATATGTTGTCGTTTATCGTGGAGACGGCGAAAGTATGTCAGCCTCATCGGTATATTCTTTGCCAATGCTGGTACCGCTTCATCAGACACTGTACTGAAACCATTTATCTGTCTAATCACGCTTAGGCGATACACCGCAGACAGTTTCATCCTTGTCGTCGCCACGGAGAGTGCTTTCGACCATATGGGGTGTTATAACACTCGATACTAGTGCTCCTGTATGTACGAATATAGTGCTGCCCAGACTAGAAATAGATTTTTAACGACTTTTTTTGTAAACATTACATGTCATGACTGCTATATTTCTTACCTCCACTGTATTTATGTTAACTTATGCTATTTTCTGTTCTGTAAGTACTCGTATTATGTGAGCTTGGTTGCAATGAATGTATTTTTTATTTATTTGCTCATGTTGTTGTTGTTGTTGTTATTGTTGTTGTTGGTTGCAGTTTTAATAATGAAAAAAATTTGTTTAAATTTCAAAAACCTCAGCATATTTTGTCAAAAAATTATCGTCGAAACTGAACATGAATTTTTTTCCCCTTTCCTTCCTTCATTTCCATTGTTTTGCAGCAGAAACTATTTGAAAAGCTCAAATGTGAAGTTTCCTTCATTAAATTCAGTTTAAACTAAACCGAGTTGCGGTTAAGAACGTCGTTAGATTTTGAAAATCCAACCAACGAACGAATTTAAAGTGTGGCAATGAAAAAAGTGTTTTTTAAAATTCAAAATTTTTTCAAAAAATTTTTATTTCTAATGCCAGGAATAGTGTGTTTGGTTGTGGTGTGTTTATCAGTGAATATGAAGTTTTGTTTTTGTGTGTATTTAAATAAGGTTATGGTGAATCTGAAATAAGGCTGTAACAAAGGTAAGAATTCTTGGTTTATAATTTTTTTTATGAAAAATAACTTGTAATTTTTCTAATGCCCTGTTTCTTTGTGTTTGTATTTCCAAATCTGAACCTTTCATTACTTCTCACCATTTTTCTAACTAAATAAGATGACAGGATTGTCATCTGTCATCCTGAGAAATACCGCTTGCCGTTGTATTAAGCATATGTTAGGTTAGGTTAGTTTAACGCTTAGCTTGTCGATCACAGGCAAGTTCATTCGTTAGCCTATATGGCCCATTGTGTTACTTAGTGTAAGATAAGCCCCCTTGTCATGATCCCTTAGTGGTGGGTTTCAATCATCTCGAGCTTCGGATGAAATCAGCCCGTTCCCGGGGCATATGTTAGGTTAGGTTAGTTTAGAGGATAGCTTGCCGTTTACAAGCAAGTTCATTCGATGGCCATATGGCCCATTGTGTTATCCCCCTTGCCATGATCAGTTAGCATTGGGTTTGAATCACCTAGAGCTTAGAAAGAAACCGATCAGTTGGCTTCGTCTCCAGCTCCTTAAACGTTCTGTCACCCCAAAAACCAATGACGTCTGTTTAGCACAGCAAAGCACTCGCATCATAGCTGTTGCATCAATTCCTCTACATCCTGGCACTTCCTGCAGTAAGTCTGGCAGGGCAGACCGAGCTTGTCAGCGAAATTTCCAATAGTACAGTGACCCATTAGAATTCCAGTTAGAGTAAGAGCCGTTCTTTTGTCGAACTCAAGTATATCCTTGGCTTTCCTAGCGTCTACTAGTGGACACAGCAGTTTTGAAATTCTACAGCCATTCTCTTCATTATGAAAGCTTCTGCAGTAATCCTGATTGGTCAAACCGAGCTTGTCAGCGAAATTGCCAATAGCTTAGTGCCCCATTAGAATTACTTTTAGAAAGCGAACCGTTCTCTTGTCGAACACAAGTAGTTCTTTGGTTTTCCTGCTCTCCACTGCTGGTCACAGTGTGGTTTTGAAATTCGTCAACACAGTATGTTGGACTACCCATGGACTTTGTTGAATTCTATGCTGTTTTTTCCAATTTGGAAACGTATTCATGTACAAGCGCATATGTCCTCTCTCCTCCTCGCACATTTTTAATCCCTACCATGCCAGTTCGTCCATATTTTTGTTCCACTCTATGCCACGGTAGAGGCATAACCTAATAGAGGCGCGTATTGTGTCAACGTATACGCTATAGAGAGTCCTGACGTTCTTTGATTTAAAGAGTTGGGAATCCAAAGCTTTGATTGCTGCTTGACTGTCCACACATATGATCACTTATGAAGGAGTTAGGTTCCTGATTTCAATCATATGATATCCGCCTGAAATACGCTGTTTTTGGTTAGGTAATCTGTATGACTAGGTTCAGTGTCAGTTTATCCCAATAGATCCTGGATCAAGTTCCACAAAACATTTTTGTGCGTGGGTGCAGCATGTTATATAGCAAAAATCTCCATCTGAAATACCCTGCTGTGGTTAGGAAATAGACCTCAGATCCAGTTCCCCACTCCATTTTAGAGCCATCGGTGAATATTGTAATATCTACGTCACCGATGTCTGCTTCAGCAGCCCATTCTTTCCGTGTGGAAGTGTAGGGTTTGTATGTTCGTCCGAAAAAAGTCGCCGGTATTATGTAGTCGCATCTAAAACCTAAGTAATTCGGTTCAACTCTATGCAGTATTGAAGTGTGGCCTACCGTACATGGCCTAAACTTATCTAGATAACTTAAGGCTCAGTGCAGTTCTAGGAGCTATATTTTGGAGGAAAGTTTGTAGAGACAAGATGATCTCGAGGCCAGCCTGCGGCAAAAGCTTCAGAGTATCCGTGATTCTCAAGCTTGCCAACCTCTGTACCTTGTTCAGCGTTGCGAGACAGGTCCTCTTTCGTATAGTCTGACACCATATTAATGCTCTGAAGGAGAGCATAGGCAAAAACTCTGAGAGTAAATTGAAATGAAAAGTTACTGAAATTTATCGTTGGGAGACGATGTTAAACGGTGGGTCCCGCTATTCATGGATAAATCGAACACATACACAACATGGATAATGTGAACAGCTAGGTTGTAATCTTGACTAAAGAGTTGTAATAACCCATTAAGTAAGTAATTGAGGTTAGGAAGAGTTAAAAGGAAAAGAAAAAAAAATTTGCACTCCTTGAAAATTCCATTTAAAATTCAAGTCCTTAAAAATTTTATTTAAATGTGATGTGCAATCAAAACATAAGAATTATTTACTCCTGCATTTATGCTCGTACATTAGCATTTTTAATACGCTCTCATATCGTCTCTTGCAATATGATAAGAAAGAATGAAAAATGAAACAAATCCTTCAGAATAATTTACATACAAAAATGTCCTTGCAATGCGATATTATTTTCTCTGTTTTTTTTTTTTTTATTAAATGATGACTGGTTTTAAGGGTTGAGTACCCAACCTAAAATACGCTCGATTGAGAAAAAAAAACATCCAATGATACTCCAAGCATTTGCAAGGATAAGCAAAAAAAAATTAAGAAAAATTAAGAAAAAATGAAACGAAAACGTAAAGACATTAAAGGAAATCATGCTGCATTTTAAATATCGTATTGAGAAAGTGAAAGAAAGAAATAAAATAGAAGAAATGAAAATAAAAATAAATCAGGATCAGAAATTTTGATGTCTACAGTAGTTTTAATGTCCGTTACACCGGCCTCAGTGATCTTGGCATAGATCCTTGATATTTTTCATTTGCTTCTCATGATATGAGCCTTCCTTCTATAGGTTACATTATCTTTATTAAATTACTAACTTAATTGGTCATTAAAATCCCTTCCTCAATATTAAATCCCAGCTTCTCACACCACCCATGTTGTGCTTGTTTTTTATGCAAAAGCATCATTACTTCCAAAGGGAACTTGCGCACTTTGACAGTTGTTATCGGTCATCGTGTTGAAGCTACATCCCTCAAATTACATACATACATAGCATAACCCTTTAATCAGGATTACGACCTAGCTTTTCACACCACTGATGTTGTTGGTGTTAAATTTATACATGATTGGCGGGAGACCTACGGTTTTAAGGCAATTCCGAACGACAGATTTTTGAGAAACTTTTAATTTTTTGTCAGAAATCTGCTGAGGGGAAGTCGCCGAGGAAATATTTCTTTCATACTTTGTTAGGTTAGAGATGTCTGACTTGGGGTCTGATCTGAAGCCTCACGGCTAACAAGCTAACGCACTACGTATTAGTCTGCGGTGATCTTCTAGGCGTTAAATTAGTTGCCATTTATTCAGTCTGTTTGGCCAAATCATCATGAACTGTAAGTAAATGGCCCTACAAAATGACATGTCTTCCTAAATATTGTCTAGAACAGTTGGCATTTGACCCTGACTCTCTGGCAATTTGGCAGTTGGCAGTTGGCAGTTAGCAATTTACTGCCAAAATCATTTTTAGCGAAGGCGCGCGTTTCGTGTTATTCACACAATTGGGCGAATTTTTTGTATCCTGACTTTGGCCTGCACTTCTACAAAATTCAACTGACCTAGGAATTCAAGATAAACGACCATAGAAGAGGACGTGCATTCTCTGAATAGGCTCTGGAGCACTTTTGAACGATCGAAAAAATCATTTTCAGCTTCGAGGGAAGAGATCAATCCACATGAGACCCACGAGCGTTCAATGCATCGCAAATAAGTCACTATTTGGTGGAGATTTTGGGCTGACGGCATCATGGAACCATATTTCTTTGAGAACGACGTTGAATAGGCCTTCACTGTCAAAGGCGGGATCAATAGATCATGTTTACCAAATTTTTTTTGGTTAAATTGGATAATCTGGACACCAACGACGTAGGATTTCAACAGGACGATACTACGTGCCACTCAGCTCATGCCATGTTGGATAATTCGACAAGATCCTCAATGCATCGGGAATAAGTCACGGTGTCTTCGATTCATATTTCTTCGAGAACAATGTTGAATTGGCCATGACTGGTAATGGCAAGCACTGTAGGTTGTTGATTACAAACTTCGTTTGACCTTTAATTAGATGATCTGGACTCTAACGACATATGGCTTAAACAGGACGGCGCTACGTGCCCTACAATTCATGCAAAATTGGAAATTTTGCGCGAGCGCTTTCACAAGGAGGTAATGTGATCTAGCCAACGAGATCGTGCAATAAAATCGACGTTAAAATTTTTCCAACATCACTGAAATCTGCAAATAAGCCACCAACCACAGTGGTCCCCTAAGCTAATATACGCCATACCATCTGTCAAAAAATTATGCTTCAGAGTCATGGAATACACATGGAATACGTATTTAGGATACGCTGCACTTAGAGAATATGTGGAGGACATTCGTCTCTCAAACGAATGAAGAAATATGGATGATGTCTTAGGCACACTTTGTTCCCTTAATGGAAGACCCGATATTATTTGTTTAATTTGAATTACACAGCCTTGGATTTCACTAGTAGAATAGAATTGGACAAAATATTAGAATAGTTTTTTTTGCCGAATTTTTGACACTTTTGTCCCACTGTACTTAAATAAAAGCAGGGAATTATGCACGGCCAACGTGTTTTTCTCTCTCTCTGTCTATAATACAGGTCAGAAAGAAATAAATAATCACAGAAAATTTACCAGCATTATATGCCTTTCATCCCACTGTACATATCCAAATACTGGCTGACAAGGACGCATCAAGTAAAAAATAAATGATTTCCAGAATCTTTATTTTCTTTTTGTGCTCTTCCTTTGACAAAATATGCAAATTAGGGCACCCACCAACATCATGATGATGATGAT
>QOCX01000221.1:32535-44000 GCA_005959815.1 Sarcophaga bullata
AACAACAACAACAACAACAACAACAACAACAACAACAACAAAAGTAAAACGAAATCTTTAAGGAATAGTTTACATACGTATATAAGAAGTAAGAAAGAATACTTTGAATAAGAATTTCAATTGAAATGCGGGCATAAGTAATACAGACACAGCCACAGCCACAGTCACAGCCACAGCAATAAAAGGAAAAACTGTGTACAAAATAGAAGAAAAAAAACAACGATCACTAGGATTACCATTTTGCAGGATTCATTTCATACTTTTTTCTTTTCTTTACGTAGCATGTTTACTTTGGTTACACTTACAAGTGCCAATTGAAAGTTTAAAATGGCATAATAATGTGGCATTGATTGAGAAAGTGTTTTCTCCAGCACATCACATCACAGTTTATCTCAATGACTACTGTTATGTCTGTTGGTCCTGTGGTGTCCGTTTCATACTTCTTTTCTCTTCCATCGCCCTCATATGCTTGAATAAACAACATTTAATGAAGGTTTTTCTTTTTCGCTCTCAATTTTGATATTCTTTTTGAAAGTGAATTCACAATTGAACGTGCGTGTGAAAGTGAATTCGAAAATGAAATGAAATTTTTATGCAAAATATTCTATTGAAGAAGTAATAAAACTGAATGATAATTTTCAAAAATATTTTCATAAGGTTGGTTGGTATACCAGCACTGGTCCTGAAGCTGCGTTCTTCTCTGATCGCTTGTTTATTACTTACTTCCAAACATTACAGAGTGATTACAATCTTGCGGTTAGGATTACAACCTAGCTTCTTACATCACTTGTGTTGTGTGCTTTAATTTTATACATTAGTGGCGGCAGCTATAGTTTAAAGTCTACTCGAAACGACAGATTTTTAAGAAAATTTTCATGGAGATTTTTTCTTTCTTCTCAGAGTATTTGCCAGAATTTTGCTGAGAGGAAGGCGCCTACGGAATATTTTCAACTGGGTTTGAACCGCAGCCTTAGGTCTAATAATTCAACACCTTACATACTAAACTATGAGGACTTCACCTCTGCTACCAATATAACCATTTAATCAGACTTTGTTTGATCTGCCAGTGGCTAACTCAGCAAGTAGTCTTAAAATCACTCAGAGCGGCGCAATGTTGCTTTCCAAATCCTCTCTAAGTAGGGCAGATTCTACAATATGTTATATCCCGAACATCAATTCCCCACACCGCGGGCATTCGAACATGGCCTCCCCTCTATAATCAAACACTTTGGAAGCAGAATATCCTCAAAAGGGCCTGATGGAGTTATTTTTTCCTGTTAAAAATCCTTTGCGCAAAAAAGATGAATTCCCAATTTTACTTCACATCGTGGATATACAGGCCAATAGCTAAGCGCGATAATGTACAATGGTTCGCGTTTTTAAGCAACTGCTTCTGAAAATGAAGAACATGCTTCCGTAAGCTGCATGACCATTAACAACTCTTTAGATTTGCTACTGCAACAGGCTTTCAATGTTGATTTTTCGAAGAAAATTTTCATCAGACGTAAAGCACTTTAATCAGTGCAAAATTTCTGGCATATGGGGTCCGGAGATCACAAAAAAATGGAAAGGTAATTTCATCCGAAACAAGTGACTGTTTGTGCGTATATTATAGTCTGAATACGTCTTCTCTTTAGGCCCTAGATGTTCGAAAATGACTTTAGAATAACCGTTACCATGAATTTCGAGTGCTAGAGACTTATGAAATCCCAGTTTTTGGTCTTACGACTGAATATTATGAAATTGAATGGCATCTGATTTCAACAACACCATGTCACATGCTGTGTATGTATGTCACTTCGGGCATTTCACCTCAGTGCCAATTTTAAATTGAAGGCATTCCAATGACCGAACCCTGACCCAAAAACAGACCTGAAATTCGGTGGAGAAGGAAACTTCTTAAAGTTTTCAAGCAGGAGCAATCTGCAAAGTTATCGAAATAATAACACAGTGTGAGGATAACTAGTGACTAAGCCAGTGCTCTCGATGGCTGGGCTTTTACTATCTAGAAATCTGTTAGAAGTTCTGCATCTCCAATACAAAAAACAATTTTCTTAAAACTGAATTTAATTCTCTTCGTCGATAATTTATTGTATGCATAGCCACCTAAACAAAAATCGATAACTTCTATCAAAACTAAAATATTTTTTGAATCTTTTTTCTTTTTTTCTTTATAGTTTCCTGCATCTCAACCCTATGCATCATGTATTCCAAGGGAAAAACAAAAACTTATTTTTCTTTTTTTTTTTGCCAACGTTGTGGATCAGCCACTACATCGCAGTCACGTGATTATGTGTTGTAAACTGGCGAAAAGAATACGAATTTGTGTCTCTTTTTGACTTTCTACACTCACACATATAAATTTTAAATTTCATGTGATGTGACGTAGTGGAACATACCTGACGTTTTTAAAGTCATCTCCATAATAAGTTTACCATCGAAAGTCTTCATCAGCATCAGCATCATCATCATCATCCTCATCATCAGTTTGGAAAAGCTTAAAACTATGATGGTCTAGGGTAAGTAAGGATATTTCGTATGCTCTGCGATACGACGATAAGGAAGGGTAGTAGCAGCAGCAACAGTAGCAGTAGCAGGTGTTAAATACTATTCTGCTGTTCTAACGGTATTGACGTATAAATTTTAAATGATTCCTGGTCCATAAAATGAAAACCATTTTGGCTGTATGAAGAGGTGAAAGTGTTGTTGGCTGTGGAAAAAAAATTTTGATGTCATCTCATAAAACTAAATCAAGTGGAAAATTAAAGAACGTGTTCGAAAACGCAATGGAAGAAAAGGTGAATTGTTAAGCAAACGTATTAAATAAGCAGAATATAAAATATTTTCTTTATAAAGAAGAAAGCATATGTCCGTTCCAGATAATGAATCTACAATTCGAATACAAGCATGCAAGACCTTGAACATTTCGATTTAAAGGTGATAAAGGCCAAGATATCATAATAATCCCTCGACTTACGTCGTTTCAATTTTCGGTTTCAAAATTTTGTTCCTTCTTACTTTGATTTCTGTCGAGGTATTATTGTATAAAATGATTAAAACCCAGGCTTCCCTGTATGGTATAAAGAAGTCATTCTATGTGAAGTCCTTGTGACAGTGAATGAAATTATTAGTGCTCTAAATAATTAAACTCCAACGCAAATGATGCAATTTTTGATTTTCACGAAGCCATATTATTTTGATCTTGATTAATAAGGTTTTTTTTCTTCAGTAGCAGGTTCTAGGATGCCAGGATTGCCATCTGCAGTAGAAACCGGAACCTCTATTAACAAGTATTGTGGTATTTTTTATTAAGATGTGGACCCATATGCTATTCGTTGCTTAATTTATACTCTCTAGTGTAGGAGGGAACTTCCAGGTTGGATTATTTTTTAAGATGATAAAGCCTCTTAAGTCAAGTTTTTTAAAATTCTACAATCATCTGGAAATTTTTTCGCTTTTTCTGAAGTTTAAACCTGAACTGCGTGGATTTGTAAGCATGCCGCCACCTATTGGCCATTAAACTTCCATTCCTCCCCCATCGAACATGTGATAAAATATAATTCGTGAAATGGTAGCCTCTCTGTTGACCTCTAATCTATCATTTCTCAACGTTATGACGCATTACTTTGGGTACGACAGCAGGTCGTACAGTAGATACGCTACGATCGTATTATTATATGCGTATGTGACGGAACTACTCCACACGCTTAAGCCATTTCGAAATTCTGATGATCTGATGAATCTTTGATCGTTCAATTCGTAAGTACATGGAAATCCTTTCCTATGGATCGACAATGCAGATCTGTAGTCTCTGGAATCTGTAACCTCCAATTGACATTTGATGTAATTTTTGGGAACACTTAATCGATCGTTAAACAATCTTTCTTACCCTATTATGCTTAGGGCATGATCAACTTCAGCTTTAAGCGAGGATAGCAATTTCCGAAACAGACAATCTGATGCCTTCATACCTTTGCTAATCAATAGGTGAGTAGTTTGTACGTAAGAGACAATAAATCCATCATCAAAATAGATTGGTTGTGAGTGGATTTCATTTTTAAAAGAATAAGGCGAATGAAGTCGCTGTGATCTAGTAGGTAATATGTTGGCTTATTAGACCCTCAGTGTCATTTATAAAGTTAAACAGACTCACACAAGTGATGATCTTAGGTTGTATTCCTGGCTAAAGGGTTGTAATGACCAATTTGTTTAGGTAGTATGTTGGCGAATAGAATCTTTAAAGCCTTGTTAACAATTCCATTCTTTTTCATATGCATTGTGTGGTGTGGCCATGTGATAAGACTGCCTGCATAATCTTCTGAGGCTTTATTGCCAGACTGAGTATCATTACCACACCATAAGTATCCTCTTAGAGTTCTTGTCAACTTCCATTATTTTTGTGGACTCCTACAAAGTGTTTTTCTTTTGTATCGCATTGTTGTAAACGTTTTCGCACGTTTGAGCCTAAAAATCATTTCAATTTTTTTCTCTCTTTTTGTCACTGAACAACCTTGAATTGTCCTAAAAGTAAAGTTTTTTTTCTCTTTTTCTTTTCTTTTATTCTTTGAATGTTTTCTTCAAGTTTTTGTTTTTATTTTCATTTTATTGTTTTATTGTTTTCTCATATTGATTTATTGTTGTTGTATTAAATGTTGTTGTTGTTTGTTTGTTTCAATTTATTTTTTGCAGGTCCTTTGCTTCTGTTTTTTCCCTTTCTTGATTGTGATTTGAAGCTAAAGAATGAAGTCCATTCCCAGGGGGTATATTGTGTGTGTAAACAAAAATCCAACAACCAATAATCAATGGGCCTCATATGAAGAATGGATAGTTGGATGGATGGATGGATGGATGGATGGATGGATGATATTTTTTCCATCATTCAATAGCAAGAGAAAAAAACCATAATATTTGCAGTAGTAGTGGTAGTGGAGTAGGAGTAGTAGTAACAGCAGTTGTTATCAAACACTGGTAGTTGGTAATAGTGATGATGGTGGTGGCAACTTCTCCTATGTTTTGTTTTGTTCTCTACCGAACTTAAATGACAATTTATTCTCCTTTGGTACACCGGGTACACTTAGTACATGGAAGACATATGGAGTTCATGTGTACCTTTTTGTGCTTATGATGAATAGAGGAAGAAAAACAGACGATTTCATTGTTGATAGTTGATAAATTGTTTTGTGCCTTAAGATTTGCCACTGCCACAGTATGTGGTACTTGTAAACAAAACGCATAAAGCACTGGCACAGTGATTTGAAAACTAGTAAAGTGCTTGGAACTGTGGGGTCTTTAATTAAGCGTTGGAAGTTGAAAAGACCTATTGATGCCCTTATTTGTGGAACATAATATCCTTCATATATCCCTCACGATTCTTTTGGAGGGGCCTCATCCAAAATGTTAAATTTTGCATTGCTCTGGAAATGACAGCCCAGACATTTAGTGGGTAATGTATTGGCCCCAGCTCAGAAATCTCGAACAAGATGAAGTATGAAAAAATATTTCTTCAGCGGCTCTCTCTCAGCAATTGTAATGAAAAGTTTCTAAAAAAGTTGTCGTTCGATGTCGACTTTAACCTCTAGGTCCCCCAAACAACAAAGCTCACCACCTAGGTCATAATCCTAACTGAATGGTTGTAATGATCAATTAAGTGAGTAAGAACATGTCCGATGGCATTGGTTATGTTGACAATCAGAACCTCTTATTCGTACACACCTCCGATTTAAGAAAACGTTACAAAAGAGTAACGGGGCTTAAATCTCATGAATTCGTTGGTCTTCAAAGTGTTTATGCAGAGTTAGCCGATGTGGAACGTATTATCGTCCCACTGAAACCAATTTAGGCCAAAAAAGCTTGATATTCATTGACCTCTTGCGCCTTCCTTTAATAGGAATAGCCTAGCTAACATCGTTCTTAAAGGAATATGGACTGATGAGGCTGCCAGACAAAAATTCACACCAAACAGTGAGTTTTTTGGCATACATTGGACGCCCAAATTCGATAATTTTTTTAGTCCACTTACCCATTCATACAGAAATTGCTCTCGTATTTTTAGATGCCAGAGTGCGCCAGAGTCCATATTGTCGTTTACTTTCAGTTTCTAGGTCACTTAAATTGTATAAAAGTGCATGCACTAGTCACGATGAGTTGCGGTCTGCGAAAAGGAGAGTTCTTGAGAATGATACGAAATCGACTGCATCGGATTCCTTCGCACGAGCACACACGGATTGCGACAAAGTTTTCGCCAAACCTTGGTGGTTGATTGCTGTTGCAAACAGGCATTTCGTTAAAACGATTATGGTGATCGTAAAATGAGCAAAGCGCTTGGTATTGTGTGAACAGGACACTCATTTTGATCAAATAATTTTTGGTTTTTAGGAGTGGCATTGTAATATTGTGAGACGCTGTAGTCTAGTTGGTTGTGTTGGCTTATTAGACGTAAAGCCACGGTTCAATCCTCTGGTCACACATCTCCAACAAAATGAAACACGAAAGAATATTTCTTCGGCAAATTTCTTATAAAAACTGAGAGTCAAAAACCTTGCCACAAAAAAGTTTATTAAAAAAAACCTGTCACCTGTCACACAACATAAGTGGTGTAATGATATTAATTCATGGTGATTTGCAAAACTGAACTGAACAAACAAAAATGGTAGCCAATTTGACAGATGTAGCACAAGATGGCTGTTCCTAATTGCATGTCAAATTTCGGAAGTTTCTAGTTGGAAGACACGATAATTGAGACTAAAACTGTTTCACGCTTCTAAAACTATAAAATGTGTGCAGAGTTCTTATAGGACTGGCTTTTCGATCTTTTTTACTCTCAGCAGTGATTTTTAATTTGAACAGAGAAGGTTTACTTACAGTGAAGCTTAATTATGTTTGTGGTTTACTGGGCTCCAAAAAAAAGTGATTGCATTGGCCAAAGGGATGGGATGTGACACTGTTTGGCCCCAGAAACGTTAAGGGAAACTTAAGAAACATTCTTTTTACGTCTCTAATTATGTCTCTTGCATCAGTTCAAAGTATCTTATTCCACTATAGGGTGCGCACAATTGTTTTTGAACAGTAAGTTGGTAAGTAAAGCCTTCTCAATTAAATTGTTACAATTTAATTTGAATATAAATGGGACTGTAATAAGTTTTTTTTATTTTTTGTTTTTCCTTAGCAAACCACTGTCCCTGGGCTATTTGTAGTTGCAACAATAAAAAATATTTGTTATACGGCAGAAAGGCTGTTGTGTGGCTCATATTTTGTCTGGGTTTTTGGCATTGCTTTACTGTGGCCACATACTTTTAGTTCGGGATAATGTTTATCTTGTAAGTTGGTTACAAAACTAACGACGACGACAATAACGACTGACTGCCTTAAATACACAAACCCAGCCAAGATGTGTGATGATAATGATCGTTAACCAATATGATATGTGATGATAATGATGAAGGAAATATTTGTTGATGTTGGTTAGTTGGGTTTGTATTTAAGTTTGTTTTTGGGAATTTTTTCTGTTTTGTTTTTGTTTTATTTATTGTTGTTTTTATGTTTGTTTTTTATTTAAAGTTTAACAATTTATTGGAAGACCAACACAATTTCAATACACACGGGAAATTATAACCATGATTAGTACAGAGTTGGTTTGAAGTGACTGCCTGACTGCCTTACTACTTGTCTGCCTGGCTTATTTCTTATAACTTATGCCACACGGCTTTTGAACCAACAGCTGTAGCAGCAGCCCATTACATACACACTCAAACACACACATGAGGCCAATAAGAAAAAAAAGGAAAATTAAAATCGAAAATGAAAAAAATTATCTGAAAAATAATGTTGCATGTCACACTATGCAAACAGCACGTACAACGTACGTACAACATACGATTACGTCGACTGCCACTAGTACGAGACAGTTTTACTTGATACGTTGCAAGGCAAGTTCGCCAAATTACAATTTTCATACATTTAAGCATTCAACGAAAGCTACTCTCCTATAAAGAAAAAACATCGTAAAGTGGGTCATTTGGAGTTATAAGTAGGAGATGTAATGAAGCATTCGTGAAATGAAAGTAAAAGCTGAGGAAATTTCTTAACAGAACGTTTAAAACTGAATCTGAGCTTGGAGACCTGTTTCGGGGTTATTGCTTTTAAACTTCGAGTAAAAAAGAATTAAAAAATGTTTTGAAATCAAAATCAAAGACAAGTTTCTTCTAGTGCAAGCTCCTTCTAGTGAATGTTTGTTTGTTACGGCCTAAAATTGATCAGTTGTTCATGAGATAAGAGTCGCAATTGACTCCATTAGACACATGCTTGTAATTGTGCAAGAAGTCAATTAAACATAGACTGTACCACTCTGTGCTCAAACCGCTTCTATACGCAACTATATCAATATTATTTGCGGTTTATGCTGCGTCTCACCGCAGTTTTAATTGGCTGGAGAGCAGCCATCATAGATAATTCAGCCAGCCTTAGCCTGTCTGCAGTTTTCTTTGGTAGTAAGGATGTTCCAGCCAACCTTAGCCAGTCTGTGGTTGTCTTGATAGAAAGAATCCTCCAGCGATCCTTAACCAGTCTGCAGTTTTCTTCATAGTATGGATCTTCAATCATCCGAAACCTTTACTGTTACACTCAATTCAAGCTTGACGAGATAACTCCGAAACCAAAATACGTTCGCGTAGCAACAATTGTGGGTGTAAAATGAAAATCACGTTCGAGATTTCTGGTTCTACATTGGCCTCAAATAATCGCCCATCATCGTAAAGTACAGCCGGACAGTTTGCCGCCATTTCTTTACCTTATCTACGGCAGTCAAGGATGGTAAGTTCGGAATAATCACAACAATAACCATAAGAATAGTACGTATATCATCGGTAATATTTACCGATGTCCATATATACAAGCATTGGAAGACTTTACCCTTTCCATACATACATACATACACAATTGGTCAGTACAGTCCTTTAGTCAGGATTACAACCCAGTTTTTCACGGCATTTTATGTTGTGTTTGTTAATTTTATGCATGAGAACATGAACGCCAATTTTCTCAGGGTTTTTGGCTAGAAGACAGCTGAGAGGAAGTTGTCGAAGAAATAATACGTATTTCGTTTCGTTGGAGATGTATGATCTGAGGTTTGAACCTTGTCCTCACGTCTAATAAGCTAACACACTACCGACTAGACTACGGCGACTTATTTATCCTTTCCACAATGTTCGAATTCAAATGCAACTTGCTAAACCAAAATCATAACGAGGTATTTAGCGCTCCCAGCGTTCCTAATGTCGATATCATTCAAAGAGTATAAGTTCCGTATTACAGGGATCTACAGCTAGCCTTCTTCCTTCTTCTTTCATTACTTTCTAGTATATTACGTATAATGTGGATAAATTTTACTCTCACCACGCTCACAATATTGTCCGTATGCGCAACAATCCCACAGACTCTGCAGCGTTAAATTCCGTAAAAATAGTGTGACCTTTCCTTCATTTCGCTGTCCCCCTTTTAACAAAACTTTCTATTGCGGAGAGGACAAAAGTTGATGTAATCCATCTCTGTGCCAGTGTACCATTATTTCACCGAATCAGGGATAATTGTCCTTAAAACCCTCTAGATATTGAGGAGAAACATCAAATAAAAGAGGCATTTCTCAAACAAGCTTTACACTTTGTAGAGATCAGTCTCAATTATATAAGTATGTAATGCCGTCATGACATTAGAACCGTGTCGTCAGGAGCTATACGCTGAGATTCTGAGATATTGAGAAGAGCCAGCAACCAAGTGGATATCAGTATCAACTGACATGCCTTCAATGTATATAAGCCACTGCCATGATAGTAGATCTGTGCTTTCAGGAGCTATGATGTCAGAATTATTGATCTGAGCGACTGAGATATTGAGAAAAGCCACCTAAGAAGCTTATCATCTTGTGGAGATCAGTTGCAATTGACATTCCTGTGATGTATATAAGCTGCTGCCATGACAGAGCTGTTGCGTTTTCAGGAGTATGATGCCATATTTATTTGCCTGAGATAATGAGAAAAGCCACCCAAAATAGGGACACTCCTCAACCGTGTCTTCAGGAGCTATAATGCTGAGATACTGAGATATTGAGAAGAGCCACCAACCAAGCTTACCAACTCTTGGAGATCAGTCTCTATTGCCTGTATATAAGCTGTTGTCATGATAGTAGAACTGTGTCTCTAGGAGCTATGCAGCCTAAGATACTTAGACACAGTATAGCAACTCCCAAACGAATACTCAAGTTTAAAACGCTTGCAAAGAGTGGTGGATAGAATAGCTTTTTGAAGACTGCCTTCTAAAATATGAGTTCCTTTGGAAAAACAATTTTCAAGGAGTATAGTGAGCTGAATATTCGCTTCTGCCATTGGTTTTGCGACTTAACATCTTACTTAGGTGGGTGGGTGGTTTTTTGAGAAACTTTGAAAAATGTGTACCCAAATAAATATGCGTGCACATATCGTCTAGAGTCATGTACTCGTTTGTATGTAATATCATATGTGTGCCACCAACATCATCAGTATTAGCTGCAAGCGAACGTCAATTCAATTGATAAAGTATTTCAAATGCACATATTAATGTAGGACTCTGACTCTGACTCTGACTGTGTATAGTTTATGTATGCGATTGTATCATCTGGCTTAACAGCTAACAAAATGATTTAAATTCACCATCAGCTTGCTGTAAAGCATGATTGGATGGTAATACACTCGATGCAATAGCCCGACTGTAAGGCACACAGACAGACAGAGAGAGACAGTTAAACAGTCTCTCGGTTGAAGTAAAATACCAGGCAATTGGATTTCAGTAACTTTGAATCCTTGATAGCATTTTTAAAAAATATTTTATGAGTAGGTATGTGTGTGAGTGTGTGTGTCGGGAGCATGTTTTCAACTTAGTTTAGTTTATGAAAATTGTTGATAAATTTCTTTATTTTTTTTTTTTATAAAAAAAATATTGACAAATCCATCTCTCTCCATTCATTTCAAATTGATTGTTTGCTTTGCATTGGATTCCATTTGTTCAGTCATTTATTTCAATGTTTAGAAAGACAGGGAGAGCCAGAGAGGGAGGGTAAGAGAGTAAAAAATATTGGTAGACAAACAATAATGAATTGTTTGCAATTCTGTATCTCTATCGGCATCTGCATCTGCATCTGTACCGTCTATAGCCATAACTGTAGCCATGCATGTTGTCATGAATCAAAAATTTGAATTGAATTGCTATTGAATCTAATGGCAGGTAAATTGCTAATAGCAACTAACAACAATAATAACAATAACAATAATAATCGTAATCATAATAATATTTTATAAAAATTTTATTTATTTTTATAGAAATTGCCAGTTTAATTTAAATTGTATGCAATTACTGTACGTCATATGACGGACATAGGGGAGGGGAGGGGGCAGCAAAACATTCAATTGTGCTAACAAATCTATTCGAAAGATATTATT
>QOCX01000221.1:44543-101324 GCA_005959815.1 Sarcophaga bullata
TCACACCATTTTTAGTGGCAACGGTGGAGCTAAGACAAATAAAATCCTTCACTATATCGAAAGTATAGTTATTGGCCGTTATCTGAGATTCAATACGCTGCACGTCTCTATTTATCGATAACATATACTTCGTTTAGCACTCATTTACTGCCAGACCCATCTTGGTAGGCTCCCGTTCAATAGCGCTAAAGGTAGCAGTAACAACTTGCCTGGACGTACCTACATACCGATGCACATAATTGGTTGCATTACAACCTAGGTTTACAACCTAGCTTCTCGCATCACTTAAGTTGAGTGTGTTAATTTTATGCATGAGTGTTGGAACCCAAAGTTCAAAGACGACTTCGAAGACAGAATTTTTTTTAACAAACTTTTCATGGCAGTTTTATTTACTCTCTTAGAGTATTTGCCAAAAACCTGCAGAGAGAGAGAGAGAGGAAGTCGCCGAGGAAATATTTTTTTTCATATTTTCGTTTTGTTGGAGATGTCTGAACCAGGGAGTTTGAACTCTGGCCTCACGTCTAATAAGCCAACTCACTACCTACTAGACTACGGCGTCTTCTTTTTGTGGTAATCATCGTAAAACTACACAAAAAGTATAGACAACATGAAAGCTGCTCGTATCACTAACCGGTGTTCAATCGCTTATAGCGAATGATAGAGAATTTCTTCATGAACATGGCATTCTCACCAAATTCACTGCAATGGTGGAGCAGTAGTAATATTGCAAACGATTTTGGCAGAAGCTGTGTTGATCAGAAAGAACAAGAAGTTGGAGGAGAAAAGGTTGAGTTGGTAAGATGAGACCATAATTGCCTGGCTAGACGACAGTCAATCCCTGCCCATCTACCATTTGCAGCCTGCAATACTTCATGCTCAATAGTTTGGGGGGTTTGAGCTCAATCCCGGCGACCAATTTATTATTTGCAGTCTGCAGCGTTGAAGGTTGACTTTGCAGGAGAGCATCAACTCAGCTCTTCCATTCAATTTCGATGGAACCGTCAGATCCTTTCACTCTCTGTAAGTTTCTGTGTCGGACAACAATAGGAACATCCGAACTGGGCTTCTGCTGCCTCAAAGTTCGAACTTTCAGGAGTGCATGAGCAAGATTTCTTCTTACAATTTCGGTAGAAATTGGTTTCAGCTCTCGCTGGCTCTTGCACTCCTCTGTAAGTTCAGTCCTCTGTTCATACTGGATGACATCCAATAATATTTAGGGTCCTCTGAAGGCCTGCAATTATAAACACTCCCACAAGACTACCCATATGGTAGCTCTACAGCAATCTGTTGCATTCACATTTGTCATATGCGTGCCCCATAAATATTTCTGTCATTGGAATTGATTTCTGTCTCTTACGAATATGGCAGGCAAATGGAATTCATCTTTTCGAAGATGACAGCTCTCAGCTAACAATGGCTGGCATAAAAATTTTCATAACATGACGGATGTATTGTAACAGAGTTGTTGTTGCCACAAATAGCTTGTTGCAGTTTGTTTGCAAATGCCTGTTTGTTTGCTTTTGTTTTGTTTTGTTTTTTGCTGCAATCGTTGCAATTGTTGGCAACACCTTTCAACATGATGTTGCATATCTAAGAAATAACAGTTAACAGACAGTGCCATAACATACATACATACATACGTGCAACATTGGCAATACGTAACAACAATCATTTGCAGCATTAATGGACAAACTGACAAATGTAATGGAACCAGAAACACAAACAAAAGCAGGAGGCAGTAAGATGAAAAGGAGAAGGTGGTGGCAAGCAAAAAAAAAAAGAATTGTAACACAGCAAGAGTGCAACAAAAAAACCGAAAAAGAAAAAAAAATTATGTGGCGTTAACAAAGCAGAACGTTTACTTGCGGTTGTTGTGGATGAGTTTTTTTTTGGTTTTGTTTTTGGTGGCAAGACAATAAATATTTGTTTTTGTTGTAGTTGCATACTCGGTTAATGCCACAATTTATGGTTGGCATCCAAAAGTATTTTGCATTGCTTTAACCATAGATTTGCTGCTGCTGCTGCTGCTGCTGTGTGTCCATAGGAAATGTTGCAAATAAATTGAAAATTATTTGGTTTTTCATTTTGTTTGTTTATTGGTTTGTTTGTTTGTTTGTTTTTATTATCGCCTTCAAATTTTGTTTTTTTGTTGTTGTTTTTGTTGTTCTGTTTCTCATTAATTTATTGTTTTTGTTTTTGAAAAGAAATAATAAGTGAAAGTCCCTTTATGGTTAATGATTTGAAGAAAAAAAAAAACCCCAAACATACAGACAGACAGATGGACAAACATACACTACAGCACTGTTATTATTATCTCGTATTTGCATATTTTCTTTGTGTGTGTGCGTGTTTTTTTTTTTTAGCAATTTGGCCAAAAGAAAAATTGCCTCCACATGTGGCCAGTAACTGAAATGTTGCAACAACTAAATTAAAGCATTTTGCCTTTAAACGCTTAGCTTATCTTATTGGGGTCCAGCCGTGTTAAACGGCCAGAAAATATGGCAACAATTTTCTTTTGGAATTCTTTGTTGTTGTTGTTTTTTGTTTTTTTTGTTTTGCAAAAATTTTTCCATTCAATGTAAATGACGTTTTGAAAATCGAAAATGATTTTTAAACTGCATTGTTTCAATATTTTTTTAAAGCGATAACAAGAAAATAATTCGAATAACATTTCAACATTTCAATTTAAAAAAGTTAGAAATTACGTGGGTTGTTTCATAAATTTATTCAATTTGACAGATGTTATCGTATCACTATATACGTACATATGTGCGTAACGGCAGCTCATCAGTGATGAGCATTAAAATGCAGCAAAGCAGCAGAAGCCGATAATATAGCACCAGATATGTCTTGTCTTGCAATAATTGAGTGCTTTTAGAGAATGTAAGGTCTGCGTGATGAGCGTACTTGTCAAAATATCGGTGCTGAATGGTTACTATCGTACAAAGTGTTCAAATTGTGGAAATTTACTCGGTTTTGGCTTATTAGACGTACGGTTCAAGCTCCAGCTAAGCTCCAACAAAACGAAGTATGAACACGTCGACTTCTTCTCACCAGATTTCTAGCAAATACTCTGAGGGTTAATGAAAAATTGCCATGAAATTTTTCTCAAAAAAACTGTCGTTCCTAGTCGACTTTCAACTGTAAGGTCCCGCCACTCATGCGTAAAATTAAACCACACTTGACATAAGTAGTATGAGAAACTAGGTCGTAATCCCTATTGAAAGCTTGTAATGACCAATTATGAAGGTTTTTTGTCTGGGCCGGAGTTGGGAATCTTCGAAAGACTTTTTTGTTCCAACAAGAGTGCACTTATTCCCTATATTCTTCAAACACTCTCCCCCCGGGACTGCCGTAAGGTATTACGTAGCGGAGGGCTGGTTAGTTTTAAAGCTTAATTACATTAAAACAAATTTCGACTTCGTTCCTCCAATCTTCGGAGTTCCAGTCATTCTCTATCTGTATTGGCTCCATAGAATCCGAGAATTAATCACCTCTTCCATAAGGCGGTTTGGTCCAAAACTCGTTTCACCGTTTCATCGAGGGCAGCATGTTAGAATAAGCTCTGCATCTTGTTTGTCATCTACACAGTTTGGGCATAGAGAGGAAGTATCAGGTCCAAATTTGTGCAATTATTTATGTATGCATGGCTTTATGCGGTGTGGTGTACCATTTTTCCAGATTTTTTTGTACAGATTAGATGTCTTGAATCTTATTGAGAAGTCACGTGGTGTTATCATGTAAGGATTGCTGAGTACTTGCGAGTTCAGTATCTGATTCATGGCACTATCAAGTTGCCCAGAGGCGACTACCAATCTTAGTCGCCAAACCCCTACAATAAATATCAAGCGGAAGGAGGCAAATCAATATACTACTACCTACTTGACTATGGCGGAACACAACACAAATGGTATGAGAAGCAAGAGCGTAATACTGATTGAAAGGTTGTAATGAACAGTTATGTATGAAAGAAGGCTAGACCCGATATTTCAGTTCAACAAAGAAGCCTAGCAATAGCCTTTGTGGTGTTTGTAAAAAATACATTTTCTTGTTAAAGATCTGCTAGGATCCAATAAAACCTTCACTTCACCTAGTAACTAGTCAAAGACTGTAAAAAGCTTATAAAATTCTGCAAATCATTTCCATAATTTTCTCACGTACTCAAGGAATTTGTTTGCATTTTTTTTTTCGTTTTGTTTTTCAACAATTTCATGAGGCAATAAAAATTCCCGCAGAAATTAAATTTTTGACGTCTTAGTTTGGTTGCACACAATAAATTTATTTCTAAAAGGTGCTGCGTCTTAACGTTTTTTTTTTTTTTTACAAAATTTGTCTTTAATTAACATCACACCATGGGGGAGGAAACCTCCCATCACTTACATCACTTACACACACGCCCGTCACCAGCGTTTTCACACAACAAGCAAAATATGCGTGTAATTGTTTGTGTAGTTACAAGTTCTGTTGCATACAACATGTGACACTTTATATTATGAAAACAGTTGCAGTTGTAAAGTTTGTTTGTGGTGTTGCACGTGAAAATTGCTTCTGTCATTGGCGACACACACACACACTAACACAGTGTTACCTGAATGAATGGATAGTTTGTGGTGTAAAAATTTCAAAAAAATTTTTCCTTATTATTTAGTGTTGCCAGGTTTGTGTCTTTTCACAGCTATTTTATGGTCATATACTGTCATCTATAATTGTAATTTATTGTTACGAAAATTTCATCACATACATATTCATACGAACATACATACATACGTACACTGATTATAAAGTGCTGGCAACATGGTAGTATTTGTCCGAAATTGGAATGCTGCTGCAACGTACGTTAATAAATTGTAAAGGTGGTTGTATAAAATGTGTGGCAGCAATAAAATTGGATTTGAAATTTGATTTCAGTTGTTGAAAAATTTAATAAGATGACCCAGTTGGTCAGCTCTTGCCATTGGTCACTTAATGCCATTGCTAAACATGAATTGTTCAAGAAGATGAAGAAAACTTGGTATAGAGGTGGCAACAGATGAATAAGCTCCACAAAGTTTGGGGAAGTCAGCATGTAAGAATTTATTGTCTTCATAACAGGCGGCAGTTACGATAGGAGATCGCGTGATTCATTAAACGGCATCATAACCTTACCAATTGAAAATAAGAACAGCTTTGTCAGTGACTATTCCATGGACGAAACTCCAGTGAACTTTGTAATCTTGGGAAATGCTTTTAAGAGCTACAGTTTGGAAGACACAAAGTTTTTAACCATTCTGCCACATAGGATAGTGGTTTCAAAGTAAAATGTACGAAATGTTCATGGGATAAGCTCTCGGATATCTTCCACGCATCGGTAGGCGTGCTCAGTGCAACTTACACAGAAAGTTAGAAGGTTTAGATACTGCGTGACGGCCAGGCTGTCGCAATAGTTTAACGCCAATTCACATCATTAGCATGTGACGTAACCACGCCTCAAATTTCTGGTGCAGAATATCAACTGTGGCTTGAAATGTTTAACGCGCAGCCAAATCTTGTGGTAATATGGACAAACTCTCGGATATCGAAAGATGTGCTCAATTCAACTTAAACAGAAAATTAGCAGACAGGCTATGTGACGGTCAGGCTGTGGTGTACGACCTAAACACCCCAGATGAAATAGTCTAACGGCGTTAGTTCGCACGAAATTGTTGGCCAATTCACATCACTTCCACGTCACTAGTCTCGTGCAGAATATATGGCATGGCACGTAGCATAATGCTGTGGCAACCTGGAGTCTATGGCGTCCATATTATCTTATTCAGGAGTATATCTAATGTGGCATGAGCTGTTGGGCACGTAGTTTAATTCTGTGGAACTTGGCGTCCAGATTATCTAATTCAGGAGAATGTCATATGTGGTGTGAGCTGTTTGGCAAGTAACGCAATCCGGATATCAAATGTTGCATGAGTTACTTGGCATGTCAAGCGGCTATCAGGGCATTGGATTCTAATGCAATGAACTCAAAGACGGTATACGACTGTCGCAAATGTCTTAACGAGTTGGCAAAAAGATACGACGTCTGTATCACATGGGTACCGGGACATAGAGACATTCCTGGTAATTGCAGAGCGGATGAACTGGTCAGGAGGGCCACGACCATCGAACTCTCTGATGAGTTCTCTACACTGGGGATCCCTCTGGGTACCTGCAAGCTTATAATTGACAATGCAATCGTGGACCTTGTCAACAGGAGGTGGGCGGCTTCGGATACGGGCAGAACGGCGCAGAAAATCTGGCCAAAGCTGGATAAGAGGCGCTCATCAGCTCTGCTTAAACTCCAAAGAAGTAAGCTCAGTACTGTTATCGAGGTTATTACGGGGCATTGCATTATACGAACGCATGCGAGGCGAATTGGTCTTGGACACCTTGCTAATGACTTCTGCAGAAGCTGCGGAGACGAGGAGGAGGATGAAACTGTTCTTCAGCTACTGTGCACATGCCCGGCACTTAGTCGGAGAAGAAAGAGGCATCTGGGTGCCTACTACATGGAAGATCTGGATGAACTGTCATGTATGGATATTGGCAGTCTGAGCCGCTTCATTGGAAGCTCCGAGTGGTTCCTGGACTAGGGGAAAATATGTAACTGTGGTATCACAAAGGGCCCTGCGTGCGGCCTAAGTGTGTCCGCTCATGACTCCATCGAGGGACAGCCACTTCTACCTACCTACCTACCTACTTGGCATGTACTGCAATGCTGTGAAGTCTTTAGTGTCAGGAGTATCAAGTTCCGGCCAAAAGAAGTTTGTAATTATCGATCTGGCATAACTGACATCATTCTCAAAGATATTTATGTGAGCCGGCATCATTGGCAAGCCCAACATCCACACTAAACATTAAGTTTTTCGGTATGCATTGCACAATCTTCGAGATCATGTAGGTTAGTGTCGTTCCAAATTCGATTCGTTGTTTCGATGAAAATAAGGGTCAATTGCCAACTGTTCCAGACTCCATGTCGTTGTCTATGGCCGTCCAGGATGATTTGACAACACAGACTAAATAAATGACAACTACTATGACAGATGTAGCTTCAACAAGATGACCGTTATTAACTGTCAAAATGCGGAAGTCCCTGTTAGAAGTAAGTATTGCTCATGGACCCTAAACTTTAATTTGAGCGTGCTTTTTTCCATTTTGATTTCCGATAAATTCTTGTATTTTTTCTTCGTTCTAATAAACACCATTTCCATTCAACTAATGAATGGCAACAACAAATATTTCCTGCAATTGTATCATCAACTAAAATAAATATTGAAAATTAATCAGGCAAACAAATAAAGAGCGGATATTTCCTTTTGATAATCAAAAATAAAATTCCCCTTGAAAGAGGAAATAATAAAAATCAACAAAAAGTACACGATAACAAGAGGGAGATGCTTATGAATTGTGATAGAAAAATAAAAGTACAATAAGGTTTGAAAGAGTGTGCACTTGAAAAAAGTGAATAAAAAAGATGAAAATATAAAATCCAAGTTGTTAAAATTTATTTTACTAGCTTGCAATAACAAAAAACTATAAAAATATTGTGGAACTTACAATTTGGAATTCCACAAAACAGAACACTTAAGGAAATTATGGTAGTTATTTGAAGTTGATAATGCTTTAAACATAAGTAACGCAACGCAACAAGCTTAACAGTATTGCAGTTGCAGTCTAATCTAAGCTACATACGCATTAATTAGAGTAGAGGCAGAAGCGGCAAAGCATAAGCAGCAATATGGCCACTTAAACATTTTTCCGCTTTATATTTCATACATACATACATACATACATAATTGGTCATTACAAACCTTCAATCAGTTTTACGACCTAGCTTCCTACACCACTTATGTCGTTAGTGACGGAACCTACAGTTTGAAGTGGATTCCGAAAGACAGATTCTTTGAGAAACTTTTCATGGCAACTTTATTTGCTCTCTCAAAATTTTTACCACAAATCTGCTACTATTTCTTACATCGCGTTCTATTTCACGCAAGTTATTGCATTGACAGCATTAATCCTTACATAGACAGAACAAAGCCTTTCACTATAAGCACTAGAAATTAGCCTAAAAGTAAAGCCGCCAGATTTTTTTCTTGTTGTCGGTTTGCTTTTAAAATAATCGAGTCCCATATACAGCAATGTATTCGATTTTTAAGAAATTGCTGCGCTTGCTACATTGCGTTCATTGTGTTTATAGCATAACACTGTAACTGAGCGTATTTACATTGAAATTAATACGGGGAATATTTTCTTTGAGTGTAAAAGATGTGTATTGGTGTCTTGTCACGACAACAATTGTTGTTTCACTTCATTGTGTTTATAGCATGTTCATTGTGTTTATAGCATGTTAATGAACTGTGCATACTTACATTAAAATGAATACGGGGAAATACTTTCTTTAAGTGTAAAGAATTCGTTTTGGTGTACTTGTTACGACAACAATTGTTGTTTCACTTCCTAAACTGGCCAGGTATTCGTTTTTTAGGAGATTGCTGCATTGCGTTCATTGTGTTTACAGCATAATAATGTAACTGAGCGTATTTACATTGAATTTAATACGGGGCAGTACTTTCTTTAAGTGTAAAGCATTTGTTGTTGGTGTACTTGTCACGACAACAATTGTTGTTTCACTTCCTAAACCGCCCATGTAATCTATTTTTGAGGGATAGCTGCGTTGCGTTCATTGTGTTTATAGCATAATAATGTAACTGTGCTTACTTACATTAAAATTAATACGGGACAATACTTTCTTTAAGTGTAAAGCATTCGTTTTGGTGTACTTGTTACGACGACAATTGTCGTTCCACTGCCAAAACCACCCATGTATTCTATTTCCAAGAAATTGCTGCGCTCGTTGCATTGCGTTGCATTGTGTTTATAGTATAATAATGTAATTGAGCGTATTTACATTGAATACTTTCTTTGAGTGTAAAGCATTTGTTGTTGGTGTACTTGTTATACGACAACAATTGTTGTTTACAACCAAAAAAGGAAAATAACAGTAAAATATAGAGAAATAAATTCATTGTTATTCATTTCTCTCCTTCTCTCTCTCTTTCAATTGTAATACTTTGTGCTTATATATGGTGTTTTATAAACAAGAAGCAGAGCTTATCAGTAAATTGAGATGCAACAACAACAGCAAGATTACAATAATAATTGTTTTAAAGTGTGTTTAACTTCATTACTTAATACCAATGCTTTATTGTTGTTGTTGTTTATTGTTTGATAATGTGTTTTCATACGTTAAACAACACTTGGCTATACGATTTTGCTGTTGAAGACTATTAACGCGATATTTAACGAGACACTAAACGAGCCGAAGCAAACATGCAATGTGAATACATACACAAGCAGAACGAAACAAAACCCAACACGATTTAAACAAATGTCCCCACACAATATACAAATAAAGGAGCGAAAGAAGATACAAGCATGACAACAGTAAACAGAGAGAAAAATTGAAATATTTTTGGTATTATCTCAGAGAGAAGTTGTTTGTTATCAATCACACGCAAGCTTACGCATACACTTAAACAATAACGAGGGAATTTTAAAAACAATAATAAAAGAAAAAAGTATGCTTGCTACACCTGTTTAAAGATGTTTTTTGTTTTTTTTTTTAGTTACACAGCAGTACAGTAGTTGTTTTGTTGTTGTCGTTCTTAGTATTATTATTGTCCGCTAGTTTGGCTGGTTGTTTATTGTTACACATGCATCACAAGTTGTTTTAATCAAAACAAAAAACGAAAAATAAATACAAAAAAAAAAGAAAAAAATTGTTTGGCAACTCATAAAAACCGTTTTCGTATGCGTATGCATGCCATAGAATTTCGTTGCCTTTTCTCCGCTTTTTTCTTTCTCCGTTGGGTGTATGTGTGTGTGTGTGTATGGAATTCCATTTTATTTATTTAAACGACATTTGATAAATATTTCTCGTTTACTTTCGCTAAGGAAAAAAAAAACAGAAAAGGAAAGAAAAAGAATATCGCCGAAGAAAAACTAACGAAATCAAGAATTTATTTTGTCGCAACGAAGAAGTTTTCCTTCCAAATGAGGTTTTTCAAGTTTGTTTGTTTGTTTGTTTGCATAGTGAAGAGGTTTTGGGTAACATGAGTGGCATGGCATGGCATGGAATGGCATGGCATGGTATGTTATGATAAATATTTGCGTTTTTGTCATTTTCAGGAACCGTGACCCATTTCTTGGAGTTTTGCACACAAATTTGCTTGTAAATATTTCGCTACAAAACAGGGTATGGTTTTTGAAGATGTTGTATTGGACATTGACCTGCAATAAAAAGTTAAGATTAAAAGTGTGGTTAAAGGATCATAGAATCAGTGGACGGCTTTTCAAAGTTTTTCATTAAACTCTTCAAGATCTAATATAATGCTGAAGCACTAATCTCCTCTAATGGATTCAGAAAAGGACTTCTGGTTGGCAGAGCACTGCAAGCAGGTGAACTCTAAGATTTTATACATCAATAAAGCACTCATCGCCTCAGATGCCTATTATTGTTGGTAACAACGAACTATTGTATGGTCTTCAGTCAACTCCTCAAGATCTAATATACCGATGAAGCACTAATCTCCTGTAACGGATGCAGAGAAGTAGTTCGAGATGCCTATTATTGTTGTATTGCGTCCGTTTAGTAGAGCACTGCCATCAGGCGAACTAAGTAAGGCACCCAACACCTCCCACCCCCCACTTTTATAATGTCTCCAGGCTTTTTATCTCGGCGAATATAGGATCTTTCATTAAACCCTTCCTATGCGAAGTCGCCAAAGTCTAATAGATAGTGTATTAGATACCTACTGGGTTCTTGTTTGTTAGATCAAACAAGATCTGATTAAAGGGTTATGTTGGTGGTAGCGGAAATTACTCACGAGTATGTCATTTCGGGGAAGTCACCTTAGCCTAGTAGGTAGTGTGTTGGCCTATTAAACGTAAGGCCACCGTTTAAACCTCAGGTCAGACATCTCCAACGAAACGAAATATTAAAAAAAATACTCCATCGGCGATTTCCTCTCAGTAGATTTCTGGCAAAAAAAAAAACTAAGAGAGTAAATAAAATTACCAAGAAAAGTTTTTCAAAAGAATCTGTCATTCGGAATGGACTTTAAACTTTAGGTTCCTGTACTCATGTATAAAATGAATACACACAATATAAGTGATGTGATAAGTTACGTCATCATCTTTCCTGACGGGGTTGTGTGTATGTAATATGTGTGTGTGTGATGTCGAAATTTGTTTGCAATGGCTTCTGTGGGTGAAGAGCATTCGAAATGTTCGATTTGCCATGACTTTAGGACATAAATCAGGTTGAATTTAAACGATGTAATGGGTTAGGTTGGCTTTGAGGACCGCCGCTGTGAATGGTAGATTTTTCGCAGAAACTTGCGACTTAAGAAAATTCAAAAAAATTCCAAATCATCTCAGCTTCACGTCAGATGAGCTTGTACAGAATATCCATCATGTGGTATGATGTGTGTGGTCATGTAGCAGTGTCCTAGTGAAACCATATAAAAACCAAATCATGCAATAATTAAAGCCGACTGATTGGATGCTAGAGCAAAAGGCTCTCGGAGGCTGATTTTCAGTGATGTACTGATTTCTCACTCAATAAATACAATTTCGCTTATGGGGTTCGGAGAACTAAGTAATGATACGTGGAAAAGGCATTGTTTCTTTAAAAAATTACTGTTTGGTGAACTTTCTGGTCGGACAGTATCATTGGATCATATTTTCTGAAAATGAATTAAGGATTCGAAACCAATTATGGACAGTTTATTGTCCCACGAAACTGTGTAGTACTTTTGAAACCGATAAATGGATCACTTGATATTAATCTTGAAGGCCTTAGCCATCAAACTCCTTCATCATTACATGCAAAACATGGCATTCTCTTGCTCAACAGATGACACTGTCTGATCTTTAAATGATATCTGTTCGTGAGTTATTCTTGCCGGTGTGGTTGGTAGGGATCAGAGTGCTTCTTTATAGTTTTTACTGGCCAGACACTTGCTACTCTATGTCTCCTGCTAGGAATATAGTCTGGAATATTACAATCTTAAGAAAATGCGAGTGTAGTCTCCTAAATGTGCAACTTATTGACATTCGAACTTTGAAAAAAAGTTTCATTTGCTTGCAACCAAACGCTTAGAGTTTCTAGAACATGTTGGAACAGACAATTGAAATTCTTGTGATTTATTTAAATTCCAATTTAATTGCCTTTGAATTTTAATTGAAATATTTATTACTTGCCGACCAATTTAAAAAATTTTTTTTGCTAGCCATGTTGCAAAACAACTCGATTTCTTTACGTTTGTTTTTATGAATGAAAGTTTTCGCTTTTCAAACCATACGCACAACAGATACCACAACTACCGGCAGCCATCACACCACATTCACTCCTTGCAGTAAATACAACAACAACATTAACCTGACATACATTTTCTACTGCTGCTGATGCTGCTGATGCTGCTGCTACTGCTGCTACCATCCTTAATCACATAATCGGCGAAAATATAAGAAATAAAGTGTGTTTTTGTGTAAAAAAAAAATGTTTTTAAAATTTTTTGTGCAACATTTGTTGAAAAATAATACCCACTTTCCATTAAACCTACAAAAATACTGGTGCTCTAAATTCACATACCCATTAAGAAGAACGTGTATGAGGACTTATAAAACGGGTTTCTATTTTGTCCAATGAATTCAAGTTGGATTGGCAATCTGAGCAGAAGAAAAACAACAACAACAAAAATATCTGGGAGATGTTTCAATATGGACCAAAGACGAATTGTAAAGAGATAAGGAAGATGTAGTCTTAACGCGTGAGTACTTCAAACGTCATCACCTCAACTTATTTGGTCTTTTTTGGCTATTGAAAGTCTAAATGCATCGAAATTGGTTTCATTCCAACCACTGAGTGTGCCTGTAGAATCTTTCCTTTCAAAATAAACCTATTGGGAGTGATATTTTCGATAGCACGCAGGTTGCAGTGATGAACAGGACGGACCACATCTATAATCCTTTCAAATCCCTTTATAATCCTACCCATTCCTTGCTCAGTAGATCTATTATGCCGACCATAATCATCACCCCGTAATATTGAAAAGATGATCAGTTTGGACAGCCGTTGTTTTAACGAATTCTTCGGTTGCTAAGCGATATGTATTCGTAAATATTACAGAGGACAAGACGTAGACATGTTATCAGACTGTCAAGCCGTCACACAAGTACAGAAGTTGACGTCAAATTTATATTCGTCTGTGTAAGTAAGCTGGACCAAAGGTATTACACGCAAGCCCTTCATATATCTCTAGTAATATAATCCAGAAATTAAGCTTCCTTCCATACCACTAATGGGGCAAGAACTAAGTATTTATTGGAATAGGAACTGAAGTTTAAAAGGATACAATTCGAGTTATAGGCACGTTATTATATGTTTAAGGCACTTCACTTCCTTTACATAGCACTCAGTGAGTAAAAAGCTTAGTTATGATAAGAAAACCTTTACTTTACTTTATTTTACCTTTAATGTAAAGTAAACGTAAATAATGTAATTCTAATAAAAGTTTACACAACAAATTGACATTCTAAACACAAAAAGTTGCATTACAAGTAGGGAATAAGGAAATAAAGAGGGATGGTATGGTTTTAACTAAACGTCCCAATACAGAACCGTTATAACTGTCAAATGTCATTAACAGAAGCAAAAAATAACAACAACAAACATACACAAAATAATCTCTTTTCACGATTGCATATGAATTTATGAGTACAACACTGAAAGACTTCTGTATAAGCACGCTGTTACCATTAACCCGTATGATGCCACATTTTGTTGCAAGACAAAAAAAAAAAAAGAAGAAAATACGGACGAACGCATGCCATAAAATCTAAATTTTATTATTAATTGACTGCCGACCACCTAAAAAAAAAAAACAAAATTTCAAATAAATTTGATATGAAACTGGAAGCAATTGAAAACCGTGAGACGAAGAGGAGGGGTTGTTCAATGTAAATCGAATAAAATTTTTGTTTACAATGTAAACGATGCGTTAGAGAGCAATAATTTCGGCTCTTGGTACCCGCATTTTTTAAAATGGCATGCATTTTCAATATGTTAAATGGATTCCATTAAACGAAAATTTACTTTTAATTGTATGGGAAGTGTGTCAGAAGTAAAAAATAATTGAATTTGAAGTACAATATGGACTCTCTCTGGAGAGTCGGGAAACGTCTACACCCATCCATATTCGAAACCAGTTTCTAAGTTCATTTACTACTACGTTTGCACGTATTTCTCTCATTTATTTTATAACACTGAACAGTTCGTCCTATAAGTTAAAGGAATACCGTTAACAGATGGCTCAGTTAAAACAGTACCTAATAACCATGTTGGCATATATAATAGCTGGCTCTTCAGACGATATAAAACAAACCTATTTTTCAAAACTCTCTCCCATACTGATGACACAACCAATGGAACTGAGATTACGATGTAAATCGAGGGTTTACTGTATAATTGTGTCGGTTAGTGTCACGCCAGACGGTTTCTTATCTCTATCGGTGGCGGTGTTAAGAGTGTTAATATAAGATAAACTGCTTTCACTAAGTGGAACCCACTTAAATCTTTTAACAGGGCACCTTATGGAACTCAGGTCCGTCCATTCGGTGATAGTAACGTAGCAAGTTTGAACCACTGTCTAGCACTTGTCAAGCAGACGCTTTACCACTTACATACGTACATACATAATTGGTCATTACAATCAATAAGTCAGAATTGCGACCTAGCTTCTATTGTTACCTAGCCGGCTTTATCACCTTGGTAACACAAGCTCCTTGAATTCTTTCAAGGTTCTTAGGCCTTCCCTTTTGTCATGTCATCAAATTTGATACGCTTACGTACTTATTTTGGAATTACAGTCATGTAGTCAGGATTACAACCTATTCTCTCACATCACAAAGTAGTGTGTGTGTGTGTGTGTGTTAATTTTATCCATGAATGTCAGAGCCCACAGTTTAACGTCAACTTTTAACGACAGATTTTTGGAGGAACTTTTCATTGCAATTTTATTTATTCTCAGAGTTTTTGCCAGAAGGCTGCTGAGAGGATGTGTCAGAAAGGAGTATATTTTTTCATATTTAAACCATGGACTCTCACCTAATAATCTAATACACTACCATACCTACTAGACTACGACGACTTCAGCAAATTTGATAGAAGGATTGGTATTAAAGAAGATGGAATTCAGGTGAAGTGATCAGTGAACGTAATTACTTAACACAGCGTGCTTAGACATAAGGTGGAACACTTCCTTTGTGACTCAGTGATCTAGTGCCTTACTAGACCTTAGAGTTACATTTCATAGATATCTTGCTGACAAATCTGTTTAGTATTGTCAAGGGCACTGGTTGATTCTCGTCTATAAATTCTCGTCTACAAAGGCTACACTTTTAATTAGCTACTCTAGCGGGCAAAGGAACCGAAACTCTTTCTTTTGTGTCTTGGCCTAGTTGGAACTAAATTGGGCTCCTTAGGGTAAAGGCTGTGCCAACTACCCTACGTTGTAGCAGTTGTATTTCGCGGATGTAGTATTTAAACACTTGCTGTGTGTGTTGTGTTGTGTTCCATGGAAAAGTAATTCCCAGGAATAAACCGCATGGAATGTTTGGTTTAATTGGTAGACAGACTTACTTACTTAATTGGTCGTGGTATAGCGCAACCGCCGCTGAAGGTTAATACGCTGCAGAACGTCCATGTCGTCCAGAAGCTCATGCAGCTCATTGTTACATTAGATGCGGAAATTATCGCCAACTCGGACTGCACCGAAGATCAGGACTTTTCTTTCAAGTACCCTCAAGGCTGCTGCATCAGTGCTTAATAATGTATATGCTACTGCGAGTTCGTAAAACTTATAAGAAAAGTGGGATTTCTTACAATTTATCTCACGAGGTACAATTGGGGCAACCTAATCCAACTTTACAGGCTTTAACATAGGAGGTTTTCATTTTTGTATTCAAAAACTTTACAACTGAACGGATGATAGTGTTCATTTCTTATTATTAACAGATGCTGGCAATGGCTGCAAGACGCTGGAGTCTAATAGGTAGTGTATTAATTTTGGCTTAAGAGATGCGAGTCCAAGGTTCAAACCCCCAGAACAGATATCTCCAACAAAACGAAATACGTCCTCTCAGCTGATTTCTGACAAAAACTCTGGGAGTAAACGATATTGCCATGAAAAGTTTTTCAAAAAAAAATTTGTCATTCGGAGTTGAGTTTAAACTGTAGGTTCCGCTTGCACAACATAGGTGATGTGATAAGCTAAGTTGTAATCTTGGTAGAAGGCCAATTATGTACTTAATGGCAGTAAGGTTATTAACCATGTAACGCACAAAAATTTCGGAAAATGTAAATGCGGAATTAAAAATGATTGCGAACGGGATAAAATGAGTTTTCTATTGTGTGGGAAATTTCTTTGTCTGAATTGGAGAAAAAAAAATCATAAAAAACAGGAAACATTATAAGATATTGCGTTTTACGTTTTTTCGGAAAATTAAGTACCTTGTAACCCTTGTAACGGTAAAATGCTTTTACAATATGGTCAAAAACAATATTTTCCCACCAGTTGCTTAGATATAGGACGTAAAGGTTTCTATTACGCTACAGACAAATATAGAATAATGTAGAATGTGAGAATAGAATTTCCAGCTGCTGTTCGTATGGCACAAAAGATCATTGAATAGTTATGGTTCTCAAGCCTAATAAAAAAAAAAAAGACGAAATTCCCCTGTTTTTTTTCTTATTGTTTTACATCAGACATACCAGCATACTTTTAAATTAAAAAACCACCCCAATGGCAACATATTGAATTTATAACCCCAACTGCTGCGTAATTTCGTTCTCTGAGTCATTGCAAGAATTGCAAAGAATTGAATGGAATTTTAAATAAGATCTGGAATCTTCGTCGTGGTGATGGTGGTGGTGTTGGTGGTGGTTTGAAGAGTATAAATACACATGGCGAGTTGGAAGTCAGCAGCAGTTTAAATTGTTTAACGGCATCAATAACATCAGAAAGTTTGAGTGAAAAAAAAAGAACTCTCCTAAAGCCTCCCTACTTTTAGAGGAGGCTTCAAATAATTTCTTCTTTCTTCAGAAAGCTTGGGTGAAATAATAAAGAACTCTCTGCACCCAAAGCCTCCTCCATTTTTAGAGAAGGCTTAAATAAATTTCTTCAAAAAGTGTTAAAGTGTGTTATTCCAAGCTCTAAATTATACTTTACAAGCTAAGCTGGACATAAGAGAAAGATTTAACAGCGTTTTAAAGCTAACAATAACTTTAAAGTACAGTATACGCCAAAAGTATACGATAATTGTGTAAAAAAAAAAAAATTAAAAGTAAATCAGTATGCAGAACTTGGAACAATTAAGTGTAAGAACTGAGTACAACCGTGGCATCAGCGGCAAATCCTGTTAAAAAAAATTAAATCATCGTCCTTAACCTCAAATTCTAACATTCTTCATTAAATAACCAACAATTTCTCCTAATAAAGCCTGTCTTAGTTCGTTTTAATGATTCGTACTTAGATTGCTTGTATTTCTACAAAAGTAAAGCGATTAATCCATACGATTGCTTCCATACGAGGGTATTTGGCTAATTCGTCGGCAATTTTTTTTTTTTGGATTTTTTTTTGGCAATTTTTTTTTTATTTAATATTCTATTCACTTAGCATTTAAAAACAGTTTTAATAAATTAAAAACAAACAATATTTTAAACAAATTATTTATGTTTTAAGAAAAATAATAACATTTTGCCACTTTAATTGCAGATTTCTAAGCCTCTACTGATAACAGTTATAATTGAAAAAATTTCTTCAAATTTATTTATTAATTTAAAATTATTTTTTTATAATTAAGGATAAATGTTAAAATAAATTCTTTATTTTTAAACGTTTTTCTTTGTTTAAATTCCTAATTAAATTTATATTTCTGTGAAATTTTTTTTCTTGACTCCTTTAAATTTAAAAATAAAAACCTGTCATAAAATATTGAAAATAATAACAAAAAATATTTTTATAGAATTTATTTTATTATTATTTTGTTTATTTTTTATTAAAATTTATGCTTTCCTTTCATTTAATTATGTTTAATATTCATTTTTTTATTTTTAAATGTTTTTTGTAGATTAAATTTCTGGTTTTTATTTTTTAATAATTTCCGAACGTTTTTTGACAGGGATGGAAATTCTTTTAATAATATTTTGTTAATTTAATTTATATAATTTATGCTTTCTTTTTATTAATTAGGTTTAAAATATTTTTTTTTAATTTTAAAATATTTTTTAAAATTTAATTTCGAGTTTTTATTTTGTAATTATTTTTACCCAACAATTTTTGATAGTCATGGCATTTATTTTAATATTATTTTTTCACTTAATTTAAAAAATAAAATAAAATTTACTCGTTCTTTTTATTTAATTATGTTTCTTTACTTTATTAAATTTTTGATATCTTTTAATTTAATTTCAAGTTTTTATTTTGTAATTATTTCTCCTAACAATTTTTGACAGTGATGGAATTTATTTTAATATTATTTGTTCACTTAATTTATAAAATTCATGCTTTCTTTTTATTTAATTATTTTCATAGTTTTATTTTATTTTTTAATATTTTTTAAAATTTTTTTTATTTTCTATTATTTTTTTATTATTACTCCCTATGATTTTTGACAGTGTTGAAATTTATTTTAATATTATTTTGTTAATTTAATTTTGAAAAATATATTCATTATTTTTACATTTTTGTTTTAATAGTTTTTAACACATTTTTATTTCGCAATTATTTTTAACAATGATTTTCTGACAGTTTCATAATGGATGGTACAAAGAATTTTGTATTACCTTTTCATCGTAAGTTAAAGTTTTTTTGTTTTTATTTTTATTTTTTTATTATTATTATTTACGTTTTATTATTTACTTAAATAATTTCTTAAAATGTTTTTATTTAATTAATGAATTTAAATTTTAATTATAAAATATATTTATTTTGTGTTACTATAGACCGATTTAATTTTAATTTTATTTTTTTATATTATTTTTTTTAAATTTATGTCTTATTATTTTATTTCATTTATTTTTTAATTATTTATTAATTTTTATTATATATTTTTATTTTTTATTTAAAGAATTAATTTTTATTTAAAATATATTTATTTTGTGATATTTTTTGATTAATTTTAATATTATTTCAAGTTTATTTAAAGTTTTTATTTTTATATGTTTATATTATTATTTTTTTATTAAGGTTTATTTTTATTTATATTTATGTTTTATTGTTTACTTAAATATTTTTAATTCGGCTGTTTTTTATTTAATTAAAGAATTTATTTTATTAAATTTATTTATTTTGTGATATTTTTTAAGATTCAATTTTATTTTTATTTAAACTTTTTATTTTTATATTTTTTATTATTATTTTTTATAATAAATTATGTTGTTTTTTATTTTAAGAATTTACTTTTATTTAAAATTATTTAGTTGTAATATTTTTAGCCGATTTAATTTTTTTTTTATGTTATTTATTTTTTAATTATTATTTATTTTTTATTCTTTATTTAAATAATTTTTAAGATGTTTTATTTATTTAAATAATTTATTTTTATTTAGAATATATTTATTTTGTGATAGTTTGTGCGATTTAATTTTATTTATTATTATTATTTATTTTTTTATTATTTACTTATAATTTTTTTTTATTTAATTAAAGATTTTTTTTATATTTAAAGTATATTTATTTTGTGATACGTTGTGCCGATTTAATTTAATTTTTTTTTGTGCCTTAACATATAATTTTTGATATTAATTATTAAATGTTTTTGATTTTCACTTGATTTTTCAAATAATTTTGTTTTTTGTATAAAATATTAAATGCTTAAATAAATCTTATTTTTTAACGTAATGTTTTTAAATGAAAGATGATTTTTTTTAAAATAAATTCACATTGCCTTATTGTCAATTAATTAATATTCTTTTTACTTTTATTTATTTTATTTTTTTTTTATTAATTATTATTTAAAATTTAAAAAGAATACATATTGTTACCTTAGCATGCAAAGGCCTTACATATAATTTTTTGTTAATTGTAATTCTTTTAAATATTTATTTTATTATTTAATTTAATTTTTTTTCTTAATAATTTTTAAAATTATTTTTGTTTAGTAATTAGTTATTAAGACAATTATTTTATTTCGTTATTTTATTGATTTATCAAGAGACAAAAGTATTTTTTACATCTTTTTTTTTTTATTAAAAAATGTAATTTATATTTTTAATTTTTATTTTAATTTGGTTTTTTGTTTTATTTTGTATCTTTCTTTATTTTATTATATGAATATGAATTTCTTATTTTATTTATTTTTTGTTTTTATTATTTTTTACTTATTGTGTATAAAAAATTAATTATTATTTAAATATTGTTTTTTTATATTTTTTTATATTTTTTTTTTATTTTATATATTTTTTTTGTGTGTTTTTATGGTAATTCTAATGCTTCTAGAATTTTTCTTATTAATTTTGTTTTTATTTAAATGTTAAATTTTTATTTCATTGACTATTTCTCAAGTAATAATTATTTTGTTTCATCTACTATTTAAATTTCATTATTGTATTTATTGTTTTTTACTATTTTTTAATAAAAAAAACAATTTTTACATTGTTTTTTAAGAAATAATTTTTATTTACATATATTCGTTAATTAATCCCGTATTTTTTAATTTTTTAAAATATTTTTGTATGAATACCAATATTTATAATGTCTTATTTTTATTTTTAATTTATTTAAGTAGTTTTTACATTATTTTAATTTTTTAACTTAAGCATTTCGTTTTAATTTTGCTTTTTTAACTTCCTTTAATAAAAATATTATTATTTTTTTTAAGTTTAAATTTTTTTTATACAGTAGTAGTAATAGCAATAACTTTTCTATTAATTTTAAAATTATTAAAATATTTATTTTTATATCATTGATTTAATATAATAATGGATTTATTTTTTCTTAATTAACGGAGTTTTAATTTTTGTTGTTGTTATTTTTCATTTTTATTTATTTTGTTTTTTATTATTTTTGTTATTTCTCTTCTTAATCAGACGTAGATTAATACATATTTTTAATATTTTATAATTTTTTAAGTACATTTTTTATAATTTAAATTATTTTTTATTTTGTTTTTTTTTTATTTTTTTTTAATTTTCTATTTATTATTTAATGTTGAAAAGTTCTTAACTATTTAATTAATTTTATAATTCTTATTATATTATTTATTTTATTTTATTAATTCATACATATGCTTTAGTTTACAGTATTATTTGCTTATTTAATTCTTTATTTATTAATTATTTTAATAATTTATTAGTTATTTTACATATGCTTTAGTTTATAATATTATTTGTTTAATTAATTCTTTATTTATTATTTATTTTATTTTATAAAATAATTTCAGTTTGTTTTTTAAACAGTAATTTTTGAATTTATTTTATTATTTTAAATAATATTAATTAAAACATTTTCTGTTTAAAAATATAAATCTTAAATCTTTCAAAACAAATCATATTTCATTTGAAAATTCTTTCCTCATTTTGAAATACTTTTATAAATTTTTAAAATTTATTTACTTTTGTTTTGTTATTTTTTTGTTGTTGTTACTGTTTTATTAAACCGTTTTTATAAATTTTATAATTATTTTTATTTATTTACAATTTTTTTTGCATTGTTTAGATAGACTTTGTTTTTAACATTTAAATTTGCATTTCAAATATGTTTTTTTTTTTTATTAATAAAAAAATGTTTTAAAAAAATTTAAATACTTTATATTATTTTTTAACCTTTTTCACTATTCATTTATTATTTTTTATATAAATTTTGTTTTTAAATATTTTTATCTGTTGTTGAATTTATTGTGTGAATTTTAAGTTTTTTTTTTTATTATTTTGTTATTAAAAAAATGATTAATAATTAATAAATTTATTTCAAAAAGCTTTTTATTAAATATTTATATTTTAAAAGATATTTTATTTAATTTTAATTTTTGTTTACAATTTTTTATATATTTGTGTTCTTATTTCTGTTTTCTCCAGCTATAGTCTTAAAAATTTCCCAATATTGCTATTATTTTATATTCATTTATTTTCAAATATCTTATTGGTTTAATTGTTTTTTTTATTTATTTTATTTTTGTTATTAACAAAAACAAAATTTAATTTACTGGCTAATGAATAAAATAAATTTTTTTTGTTAATATTCAATGATCTTTTATTTAATAAAATTTTTTTATTTTAAAATTAAAAATTTTTATTGGTTCTTTTAATGATAATCTTAAAAATTTCCCAATTCATGTTATTATTATTTAAATATTAATTTAAATAATTTAAATTTTTATGTTTAAATATTAAATTTTATACTAAATTTTAATAATTTCCCAATTCATGTTTTATTATATAAATATTTATTTTATTTCCGTAGTTATTTAGATAATAATTCTTTTGTGTATTTTGTGTATTAATTTAAATTTTTTATTTATTAGTACAAGTCTCCTTTCTTACTTAATTTTTTAAATGTTAACGATTTTTTTTAAATTAATTTTTATTTTTCAGTTTGATTTTTTTATTATCAGTTTATATTTTTGTACTTGATAATTTATATTAAAACAAAAATGTTTTAATTTTTTTTATTATTTTTATTTAATATTTCATTTGCTTGTAAAAGTATATAAATTTTCATAAAAAATTTTTCCTAAATTTTATAAAAATCGAGAAAATGCAAAAAAAAATTATTTTGCATTTGTCGAGTATACTCGTCTTCAGGCTACATTAAATACAAATTAAAAATAAAAATAAAAATTAAAAATAACAATAAATGAAAATGAAAAATTAAATAAAAAGGCAGTATAACTATTTTGAAACAATATTTAATTTAAAAAATTATGTTTTTATTTTATATTAGTCTGATGGTTGTATTCTTTTGTACCTTTATGTTATTTATTTTTATTTATTAATTTATAATAATTTATATTTTTTTGATTTACTTTTTTTTGTTCAAAACTTATCTTTTTTATTGTTTTTTTAATTTTTAGAATTTAATAATAATTTTAAATTAATTTTTTTTATGTATATTTCAGTTCCATATTAATTTATTTATAATTATTTTTTTTTAATTCTTATTTAATTTCAGTTTTAATTTGTTTTTTAATTTTCAGACAAAATTCCTGTATATATTTTTTTATTTTATTTAATTTAATTTAATTTTTATTTTTTATTTGCTTTTTAGTTTTTTATACCCAAAACAAGTTTATAAAAAATTAAAAAAAAAAATTAAGAAAAAATTAAAAAAAAAATTAAAAAAAAAATTTAAAAAAATTTAAAAAAAAAATAAAAAAAAATAAATAAAAAACAAATTTTAATATACGAAATAAAATATTTTTAATATTATTATTATTATTAAATATGTTTTAACAGGCACATACATATTACAATATACAATAAATTGTTAATGTTTTCAGATTTTTAAATCATTTTATACAAAAGAATTGTTTACAACTAAGATCTTGCTTGAAATTATTACAAATTATTTATTATTTAAACAATTATTATATATATTAACAATACAATATTTTAATAAAATAAAATTTATAAATTTATTGCACTTTTTATATCACACATAATACTGTTGTTTTATTTATTCTTCCTCTGAATGTCCCAGAGGATAGCAAACAAGCCTGTTAGCCTAGTAGCAGTAAGTTCTATTCCCATTAGGGTCTCTAGTCTATTACACTTCATTACCAGTAAATAAACGAATTTCAAAATTATTTCAGCTATTCCACTAACACGGGTCGAAAGAGGACGGACACTCAGAACTACCATTTACATATAGTCTGTATGGAGTACTATTTCCAAAATGGCCATCGAACTTCTAGAGAATTTTCAATCAAAATATTGATACTTTTCAAAGCCTTAATATGGGACTATATTGCTGAATGTATTAAGACGCCTTGAAACCATCCATTGAATATGATATGGCACTCATAGACCTAGTATATGCCCCAAAAATAGCTCCTAAACAAGTGACCTTGTTCAGATCGATACTGTTAAACAGTTAACAGTGCTCTGTTAAGGGCAAATTTTATTGTCTTAAGAGAAAATTTTCCACTGTTAAAGCTAAATGTGGCGCTGCTAAAATTTATGGTTTGTATCTTGGATATTCAAATTTGAATTTATCTTCACACACATATAAACTTTGTTAATATTTTGTAGGATAAGAACGGAACCAATTTATTACGGTGTATACGTAGAGTCGTCCCATTAGAGTGGCATTTCTGTCAGTAACATTAAATTATCATCGAATTGGTCACCAATTCGGTCAAATGTGATCAATTCGCATCATAGGTAAGGCACTAATACAACAATTCTGTGACGAACCAACCAAAGAAAATTCTTCTTGGAAACCTTCTTTTCAAGTCTCCTGATGAAAGCTTTGAGCGTTACTCAATGTCTTATCAAATATTCTTGAATTTGTTGTTCGAAATCTGTCTCAAATTGTATAATGTTAGCTCTTACAACCATAAGTGGATATGAAAAGATAGGCGGAAATTCGATAGGCCGAAATGATTGTAGTGATCAACAATGTCTGAACATTTTGTTGGACTCAAGCTCTATCTAATGTAAACTGGCCACCAGAATCATGCGATTTGATCTCGTTAGACTTTTTCTTTTGAGATTTTCGGAGGTCGCAGATGTAGAACGCCGAGCGTTAAATAAGTAAGTAAGTGAAGTCGCCGTCTAGTCTAGTAGGTAAAGTGTTGGCTTATTAGACGTGAGGCCATGGTTCAAAACTCAGCTCAGACATAACAAACATAACGAAATATGAAGAAATATTTCTTCGGCTACTTTATCTTACCAAATTTCTGGCAAAAATTCCGAGAATAAATAAAATGTTGCTATGAAAAGTTTTTGAAAAACCTTGTGGATAAAATTAACACACACAACCTAAGTAATGTGAGAAGCTAGGTTGTAATCTTGACTAAATTGTTTGTAATAATCAATTACGTACGTAAGCAAATATAGATTTGGAATCTACTGCTGGACGCTATCTTAAGAGAATCCAATACTAGAACCAAGCTTCCTATACAATCCAACTGTATAATCCATACGAAATGCTCACCAGACTTAGTCTCCTACTAATCATGCTAATTTCAATCTTTCAATCGAGCTGCTACACCTTAGCGTCTGGCTTGCCATTGCTTTGTGCTATGCGGCATCAAAATAGTGTGGTTTTGGTTGCAACAATAATTCCTTTCGTTGTCATTCAACTGTTGCCTTTAAATTCAAATTTATGACCATAGTCTTATAGTCCGTTAAATGGTTCAGTGCTTGTATAAAATTTAATTTTTGTTAACACACGCTTACTTAGCCGGCCAGGAGCAGTAAAAGCCATGTTAAATGGCTGAAGTCATTGGTTGGTACAACAACATTTCTGCAACCACAAACAAATGCAGTTTTGTGTTGCACGAAAAATATTTTTCTCTTGTATCTCTGCGTGGTAAACGGTTGTACGTTTAATATGGCGATTTTATAAACCCCAATAGGAAATTGATGCAGTCGGTGTACTCATATTGTAATTGCAATTGGAAAAAGGTTTTGAAGGAAGTAGAATGCTGCCTTTCATGGGTTTCGGGTCACTGTGTCATATAGTGAAACAAAAAGGCGTACATACTGGCACGGAAGGGATCGAGTTGGTCCGGGGGAGGAGACGAGAGAGGGTTTATGTGCGTCCCTATAGGAATACTTTTTCAAATTGGAAAAAGCAGCTTGGATTTGAACAAACCATAGGTGGCCCAACATATCTGGTTGCAGAATTTTAAAGTTGCTGTGTCCATCAGTTGACAGCAGGAAAAACAAGGAGCCACTTAAGTTGGACAAGAGAACGGCTGGCACGGTAACAGGAATTTTAATGTGACACAATACAGTGGTGGTTTGGCTGACAGCAAGATTACTGCATAAATTGCCAAGATGTGAAACGAAATTGATGCAACATTTTTGCCCTGTACTTTAGAACAGAACAGTTATCGGTTTTTGGGTAAAAGAACGTTTGAAAATCTGGGCATGGTAGGGAACGTGCCATTAAGGCTACTGGCCGGTTTCATTCAGAGCTCGGAGTAGTTTAAACTTACCACTAACTGATCATGACAAGGGGTGGCTTACCTTACACTGGGCAACACAAAGGGCGATATGGGCCACCGAGTGAACTTGCTTGTGAACGGCAAGCTACACGATAACCTAACCTAACCTAACTTAACATCATATAATGCGAGATTAAATCATTTAAGTGTGCTTAGTGGTAGTTGGGTATTCAATTCCAATTGGTTTTTTATTTCACAAAATTTATGATTTTTTTTTCTCGATATCATCAACCAATTATAACGATAACATACCATTGGATGTACATACATACATACATATGTATGTATGTAATGCAATAATTAAAAATAACACTGAAATATTAAACAAAACTAAACCCAAAGGAATACACGATAATAATAATTAAAAAAACCATGACATAACAAAAAAAAAAAAAAAAAAAAAAAAAAGAAAGGAAGATAGGAAAAGCGAATGAAAAAAAAAACGATTAAAAACTTCAATTTAATTATAAACAATTAAAATGAAAAATATGTGAAAGAAAAAACAACATGACGTATTTTAAATTCAAATAAAAAAAATTCAAAAGTCCAATGAACATCAATTGTTCTGTTATATCGGGTGCTTTTTCTAGTAGCATGAGATTTATCGTTATCGATAAATACGATTTGACGGCTGAGAATGAGAAATTGTAGTGTCATTGCTGTTCAACGCTCGTTTAACGCTCGCATATCGTTTTCCAATTGATGAAACTTACTTTGAAATAATGAAGCTCTCCACTAAGCTTATAATGCTTTTCGTCATTTTTACGATCAACATAATCAGGCTAGTTGGCAAGGAATTTGGGCAGTTATTGGATTCCTTTCCATTGATTTTGCTCTCCCTGATTTGAAGTCATAAGATCACAAGATAAACCTAATGGTTAACAAGGCTTATTTGACGTGAGGCGTTGATTCAAACCCCAGGTCAGACATCTCCAACAAAACAAAATATGAAGAAAGTATTTCTTCGGCGACTTCCTCTCAACAGAGTCTTGGCAAAAAAAGGTTTTCAAATCTAACATTCGGTTCGTTGGTAAGTTGTAGATACCGCCATTGTGGATGAAATTAACGCATACAATGATGATTGTAATCCTGACTAGATGGGTTTATTATGACTCCGAGACTAAATAGAATTTCCGTGAATAGTTTCTCAAAAATCTGCCGTTCGAAGTTGACGTAATATTGTAGGTCCCGCCACTCATATATAAAATTAACACACAGAACATAAGTGGCGTAAGAAACTAGGTTGCAATCTTGACTAAATAGGTTGTAATAATCAATTATGTATGTAACAAGGTAAAGGAATGTAAGTACCAAAGAAATATTACTGCTGTAGCGTCATGTATTGGACTCGAAAATATCGATTCGTTGTTCTTGTCCACAACTTGTTGGCCTTTGTCTTTCGAATACTTGGAAAATTTTGCATAAATATCTTGGCTTATGTGTCTTTGAAATATAGCTCGCTAGAAGAATTAGGTTAGGTTAGGTCGGAGTGGTAGCTCTGATATCAAAAAGGCTCACTTGAGCACGCATAGCGGCCCGTTGTGATGCCACAAGTGAACGCAGTCTCTGTACTGACCAAGTTCTGTCAAAACCAGGGAAAATGAAGAAGTTGCTCAGAGCAAGGGCTGCACACATGAAGAATTGAATTCAAACCAAATGGCCATCATGTGCATCGTTCTTACTTTAGCAGATGAGTCTTCTCCTCAACGCATTATGTTGTCCACAAACGAACGACAGATTTATGAGAAACTTCCCAAGGCAATTTTTTTATTCACTCTCTGCTGATAGGAAGTATTCGAAAGAATTATTTTTTTTTCGTATTTCTTTGATTCGGGACGTCTCGGCTGTGGGGTAAATCCCGGCCTCAAGTCTAAAACACCAACACACAACATACTAGACTACGAGGGCTTCAACACCACCTCGTGTGCTGTTTGTAGATTTAGTCCATGAGTGTTGGTACCTGCAGTTTAAAGGCGACATTGAACGACAGATTTTTGAAAAACTTTTCATGGCAAGACTGCTGAGAGAAAAAGTCCAATAGACCAACACACTACATACTAGAGACTACAACGACTTCAACATCACTTACGTTGTGTGTTTTAATTTTATCCATGAGTTGGCATGACCTACAGTTTAAAGTCCACTCCCGAACGACAGATTTTTTGAGGAGATATCTGCCATGGAAGATATCTGGCTTGTTTATCTTTTTTAAGTTCCGAAACCCTTAGAAAAAACACCCTATATTCGCATAATGATTTTAAAGCGCCAAATATAAATACTCCTTCACGGGAAAAGGCAAAGATTCAATAAATAATCCTACACTCGGTATGATTTAGGGAAACAAATTCGGGGGAATAAATAAAAAATTTCCAAAAAAAAAAAAGAGGAAGCTACAGCAACAACAATAACAAATAAGGAGAGAATATATATTGCCGTACAATTTTTCAATTTTATTTCATTAAAGCAACCATGGGTATGGGGTGAGCTAAACGCTTGTAAATAGAACAGCCATTGGCACAGTTAACAGTGATATGATGATGATGATGATGATACCAGCAGTATTATTACTACCCCGGGTGTTACCGTTACTATTGCTGTTGCTGTTGTTATTGTTGCTATTGTTGTAGTTAGATTGCTGCTAGTGGTGGTGTTGGTAACCTTTGTTTGCAAATTAAATTTCACATCAACTTCCGTTTTTAGTGCTTTTAAACATTTCCGGTTTTTTTTATTTTTTTTTTTTTCGAAAAACTAACGAAAATGAAGCATTTTTTTAATACACATCCCTACCGTGAGCAGCAGAGTTGGACTTGGTTTGAGATGTTGTTAGCAACACTTTAATTAAAAAGAATTCTAGGCTCAGCTTTTCCACTTCTATACCCAATTTTTCTTAACAAGCTAGCCTCTTGAACATTACATCCTATCCACTGTGTTGTCTAGCCACTGGCGGCTGTAGTAGCTTACATTCATATCCCATAGCATGCAGACACCAAGCCCTACAAGCAATCTCCGAAAGGGTTGGATTTTATTGTACTCCTAAGAGCTCTAAATGCTCAAATTCATGCCAATGTTTAGACCGGAATTTATTATAATTTTTCCTTTTTCAAGACCAACCATTAGGGAGCCCCGATTAAGGCAATGCATTGAATTAGAACTAGCAAATGAGGTTACGGGAAAAAGGAAAGAAGGAAGAGATCAGATTTGAAACTGTCGATATTGAAAGTGATGAAGAGTGACGAAGAAAAATTTTCGCAGGATGTAGCACTGTGAACAAAAGGTCTAAAAAAAGGGATTCTCTCTGTAATGCATTCCGCGTTTGACCGTGAACCGATGTATTCTATAAGACAGACAAGTAATACGTAAAAATATGTGAACAAGTACACAAAAAGTCACATTGCAGCGCTAATCTAATATATCAATAGCGTTGGGTAACCTACTTTTGTTATCTCCTGAGTCAGCATTGTATTCAACTTCCGAACGGATATACGTTTTGTAAAAGCGTTTTCCAAATCACCCGTACTTGAGTGAGGACTATTTCCAATGAGGTGGATAAATTCAAATTCATTGGTTCGATAATCAATTACAGGGTCTGCGGAAAAAGTCGCTGTTGTTCGTGAGTGTATGCAGGAGAATTCGAGGTAGTCGATTTAACGTTGACCACGAAACCACGACTTGGCAAATTTTGCGTCGTGACTTAAGCCTGTACTGTAAAAAAATTCTGACCCAAGAACTGAAGGCAAGCGTCCATAGATTTAGACATGTGTAGCCTGAGTGGGTCCTATCGCAGTTGGCAACTGAGCCTGAATTTTCGTTGAAAAAACATCTTTAGCTATGCACTCCATTGTGCAGCCCTTGCGCTGACCAACTTCTTTTCCCTAGTTTGGTGGTACCCGGTTAGTACAGGGACTAAATTTGCCTGTGCCTTCACAACGGGCTATGTGTGCTCAAATGAGCTTTTGGTATCCAAGCTACCACTCCAACCAGTGCCCTATTTCTTGATGAATGATTACGTTATGGAATAAGATCCAATAGCGTCCAATTCATTATGAAAAAATCACGGTTTAGAGAGAATATTTGGTTGGCGGCATTATCGATGCATATTTGTTTGACAGCGACATTGGCCAGAAAATCATTGTTAACGGCAAGCGCTATAGGTCGACCATTATTAACTTCTTTTTTAGCCTGAATTGGAATTGATTTGGACCCCAACGATATGAGATTTCAACAGCAGGGCGTGGATATTCTGCATGAGCAATTTGAGGCTTGTTTGTCTCAGATAGAGGTGCTATGACCTGAACACCAAGATCGTGCGATTTGTCTCCGCAAGAACATTTTCTTGTGGGGTTTTCTTAAGTTGCAGGTATAGGCGAGTAAGCGACAAGCCGCCGTTGTCGCCAAAGCCAATATAATCCGTGCCGTCGGTCAAATTTAACTTAGAGAGAGAGTCAGCCAGAGTCAAGAAGAATTAGGCATTTCCGCTGGGTTGCATTCAGAGATGTCGTAGCAGGCATCTGAATGATTTTATAGGCCACACTTAACGGTATCAACAGATCTTTGAAATTAATTAAAAATTCCGGTGATATTTCACACACACACATACATACACAATTGATTATTACAAAGCTTTAGTCAGGATTACAGTCTAGCTTCTCACACCGCTTATGTTGTGTGTATTAATTTTACTCATGGGTGGCGAGATCTACAGTTTAAAGCCGATATTTGGAATTTTTGTGGATTTTGTGATTCTACTCTTCTGGAATCTATGAAGTTTTGATCAAACCGTGTGATATATCTGTAGGATAAGCATGCTGTCAGTCGGCTCTTGCCGATTCTAGCATTCTTATATGTGTTTTGTCTGTCTATATATTTTAAATTCTTCTTTTCCTTTTCTTTTTTGCTCTATCACAATTTAGTTCGGTGTGTCAGAATGTTGGTTGGTTTTTTGAATTTAGCAGTTAATGTTTGGCAATGCGGCAATTCTTCTTTAATGAAATTTTTTAGTTCATAGATGATTATATAGGGTTTGCATTTCATTGAATTTATTTTTATTTTCTTCTTTTTATGATAAGGAATTTTTACAAAATTTCCTTAAAAAAAATCAATTTAAAGTAATACATCGGATGACGTTTTTAATTCCTCGAAATTCAAACACCCCAATGCCTGAAAGACTTTCATTTGTTTTTAGTTTTTTTCAAAGCCTCGTATTGACGGTACAGAGTGGGCTTTCCCTTTTACTTGGAGTTTTATATCGAATAGTTCAAAATATGATCAAAGCTTATTCAAAACCTCATGGTCTTTTTCACCACTTTAGGAAGACGTATATGAATAAATAGGCCGCCTGCAGGGAAATTCCCAAAATTCCAGTTTTCCATTATTTTAGTTCAGGGAAGAACCCCTTCTTATTTAACAATTGAAATAAATGCAACGTTAGCAATCATCTCTACACTATTTTTATAGAAACATAATAATAAATAGATCTGTTCAAGTACACTGAGAGAAAAATTATAGCCAAAAGACGGTTATACTTTCAATGGGTCTTCGATTATAAAGGGAAATCATATTAAAATAATTCAAAATAGTTTGATACCTCAAACCCATTTTGTATGAGGAATACATCCTCCTCTCTCTCTCTGTCTTCCCTTTCGCTGAGTGTAGCCTTTAAATTATTTCTTTCTACTCTCCATAAAAGAATACAAGAACCACCAGCGTTGTGAATACTTTCATTCCGCAAGCTCATGCCTGGAATTACTACATTTATATAGACACACATACATACATAATTGGTCATTACAGCCCTTCAGACAAGATTACGACCTAGCTTTCCACACCACTTATCTTGAGTGTGCTATTTTTTTATGCATGAGTAGCAGGATCTAGAATTTAAAGTCGACTCCGAACGACAGATTTGTTTGAGAAACTTTTCATTGGCAATTTTATTTACTCCAGAGTTTTTGCCTTGACATCTGCTAAGAGGAAGTCGCCGAAAAAGATATCTGACTAGGGGTTTGAACCGACACACTGCTTACTAAACAACGGCGACTTTATTTGCCTAGACAGTCCACACTAAATTCGAGTCAATCTCATACGAGTCGAGTGTTCGAAGAGCGGCTTGAATTTCAGAAAGAATTACTACAACCCATCCTTTATGTATTCTACCCAAGTGGACTTGGGCACATCTTTCTGTATCATAGGCTTTTGCTTTAAAAATACCCGCAAGTGTCTCAATAGGATGTGAATATTTCTCGCTTTTCCCGCTTTGTGTGCTCTTGGACCATCCATTTACCTTAGAATGGCTTCCAATTCTGCATACTTATTTGGTCATTGCAGTCCTTTAGTCTGGTTTACAATTTAGTTTCACACACCACCTGTGTCGCGGTGTCACTTTTATTCGTGAGTAGCGTCACCAACGGTTTAATGTCGACTTCAAACGGCAGACTTGAGAAGTTTCTCAAATTTTTTGCCAGAAGACTGCTCGGAGGAAGACGCCGCGAAAAATCTTTTTTTTTATATTTCGTTTTTAAGATGTCTGAGTAGCGGTTTGCATCACAAGCCCTTCATCTAATAAGTCAACACACTATCTGCTAGACTACGGCAACTTTGAAGAAAATTCTACAGCCTACCTCTTTCAGCCTCTTTGAGAACCGTCCGTTTAGATGGACTATAATCGTTGATATAGTCTGCTCCGGATATCTATGGAGGTCTACGGTTCTAAGCGAAATTTATCGGAGAATCCCCAGGTTCTTCACTTTGTGCTCATGTAGTTTTCATAGAATATTTAACAACACAATTCCAAACTGGGAAGAATCAACCTCTGATATATAGTCTGCTCCATAGACGTCTGCGGATATCCGGAGCAGACTATATTAGAGGATGAAAAAAATAAATCTTCTATGAAAACTATACGCACACCAGATGAACCTAATTTCACTTAGAACCTGTGGATCCTCTGATAAGATGAACGAGTGCCAAGAGGCAATATTTGCCAGAGTTACAGATTATTACCTCACGTTGTGGCAAATGCGGCCTGTCATCTGGCAAGTAATCCAGATGGAAGCCAATGAAGCATCGCAAAAAGTCAGTTTTCAAGAAGTTGCGCGAAATGCATGCGTAAAATAAAAGCTTCTGACCATATGACGTACGTCAACGGATTGCTTCTAGCGGAGCTCTAGCACAATTGGCGGAATTTATCTTTTCTGCAACCAAATCTGTAATCAATCCCAGTCCCCTTATTGAATGTAATGCCTTGGAAATAATATCCATTCGCACCCTCTATTTATCTCAGTGTAGTCAGGTGTGCACGTTTACAGAGCGTATTTCGTTTGTATGCGGATTCACCCGCTATAGGCATAGTATAGACATGATGTATTGCCTTGTATTGTTGCATTTATGTATGTAGCCCCAGATATATGTATACAAGGGCAGTGGGTGGGGGGTGTTATGTATTTAAAATTATTATGCTATGTTCTCTTCTTTATGTAGTTGTTGTATTTGCGGTTAAATTATTTGTGTGGGGGAATGTTTTTGGCGGATTATTTTCACAACGAATGTGAATGAAAAACATATGTGAACACCGTGATGTTGTTTTCATATTTCCTCCTCGAAATACCTGATAGTTTTAGGTTCCATGCTCTTTTTTTTTTCCTCTGTCGGTTTTAATAACACCCGTACCGTTACCTTTAAAATTTCAATTACATTTCAACTGAGCAACGTTGGCTGCAGTTACGCAGCATTATTTTGCTCTACTCATACACATTTTTGAGGTTAGAAAATATTATTTTGAATGAATTGTAAATGAAAACAACAACAACAATAAATAATTTAAACAATTATGCTTTATAATGTTTACATTTTTCATTGTTTTTCCACGATATTTTTGTTTTGTTTTTTTTTTTTTTGATTTTCAAAACCACAATTTCCGTTTTGAAGTTCGTATTAGAAAAACAGTTTTAATGGGTATTTATTGGCGTGCCTGACCGTCATAAATCTGTTCTGTGGTGTTGAATGGTTTATTGAGTTTAATTTTTTACGGAAACAGCGACATCTATCAGTCAATTAAATGTAACAACAACAACAACAAATATAAATACGAACCCATCTGCAGAGTGCATGATATGGTAATAGTGAGAGTATCATCGAGTAATTGATAGAGCAAAATAGGGGAGCATTGGAGCATTATCTGAGAGATATGATAACAAGGGGATATAATGACTGAATAAAAAATGGGGTCAATTGGTTGATTGACTGATCCACTAAATGACAAAAATGTTAGCCTTTAATGTTTCCAAGCAGTAAAGATAAAGGCCAATATAATATTGGGTGGCTTAGCAAGAACAAATTCTGAGTGAATCAAGGAAATGGCAAAGAAATTAGGAATGTCATTAGATAAATAGGCAGCCTTCAAGCCAAATAGAAGCTTAGCTTAGTTCAGACCAATATTATTGACCATTACAGTCCTCTAGTCAGGATTACAACCTAGCTTGTGACACCACGAGCACTATGAGTCGATTACTACTAACTTCTTTTAATCTTTTGACATGACATATGGTTTTAATACGACGTTTTTACGTGTCACATAGTCCGTACCATTCTGTACAAGCGATTTGAGGTTATAGTCATCTCACATAGCGAATTTCATTGTAAATCTCTTATGCTATAAGCCGTTGAAGATGCCTGGCTATTAAATTCCTAAATTTGTGAACTAAGAAAAGCTTGAAAAAAGGTCAATAAGGCTTTGATTTTCCACTAACACTTCATACTTTCTTTTATTGCTTCTCTATCTACCATTTGCATTAGCAATTTGTAGTTCCCATGTAACCTGAATCAATATGAAGTCAATAAGAAAAAAACAGAAGCCCGAATGAGTATTGTATTGTGGCTCTAATAGCACGTGACCCACTGCACTTGTGTTTTATTAAAGGCAAGTTTAGACAGTCAGACACACTTACATGCCATAGAAAGGAAGTGTGTTGCCACCGAATTTAAATTTCCAACATGTGAGGTAAAAACAAATGTTCCTACAGGGATTCTTCAAGGCCACACAGAAGACATGATTCTCGAATTGAAACGAAGCTGTGATAGGGTTCTTGTAGCTTACAATTATAGTCCCAAAAGCTTTGGTTTTAGTGTGACAAATAGTTTTAATCAGATTATATCAAATAGGAACGTTTTTTCTTATTACTTTCATCGGTTATCGGGTTTTCTATGAAACCCTGATAAAATTCGTGGCTTGGGATAGGGCTTGCAACTTCATGCTAAAGCGATAGGCTTATAATCTTTATGGAATATGCCTGAACATAGTATACCACTGCATTCTTATTCCGTACATCACGAGGAAGAGGCTAATTACGGCTGGCAGGAGATACATTATAAGTTCCACTGGTTAATCAACCTTCTCACTGTAAATATTCTGTTAATTTGCTTCCCAGAAATTACAAACGGAAGTGATCTATTCCCCAAGCAATCCTATCACGTACCCTCTCAAACTCAGAGGTTTGGGTGGCAAGAATGAATTTTCAAAGCATAATGAATTTTCATATCACCCAATAGCATGGACATGAATTAATTGAGTTACACCAGCGAAAGTCTTTCTCAGCACTATGTGACCCCAATTAATATCGAAAGGTCGCATTATGGATTGCGATGTAAAATATTAGAAACCAACTAAGGCTTACAAGCGTCCATAACCTAATCTAAGTTATCCAAGGTGTTCTTAAACAGGAACTTTTGCGATTTAAAGATAACGCTGCATAGCGATAAAAGATGATTGGACGATAGTCTTCTCCTTCTATTCCCTCAAATTTCCACAGGGTNNNACAGTGAGATCTTTCATAATCATGGTGTAAATATTAAGTCAGTAGTTCGATCAGACCACTATACTCTATGCTCGTTACAGTTTAGTTGTCTCTCGTTTATGCCAAGTCCGCACAAAGGTTGTCTGTCATTCGACGAGAACATACCGTTTATTCAACTGTTATTCAGCTTCTTACCAGAAATCGATGCAGATACTATCGAAATCACCGGTGACCATACAGGATATATTTTAGCACAGGTTATAAGACCGATGTCCACCTACTGTTAAGATGCGTCTCCCTCCTCTGACTTTCGTTTCTGTCAGTGTAACCGGAAAAGCCTGTTCGCTTAGAGGCCTATCGGCAATTTACCGGATATTACAGCAATTGCTGCAGGAGTGTCTTAAACCAGAAACCACCTATAATCCGCATGTAGTGGTTTTTCGCACATGCAGTGTGCAATCTACGGCAGCTAGTTAGGCTAATCGAGGGCCTTGAGTATAAATTTCATACTCAGTCGGTAAAAATAAGAAAGACCATCATGGCATGTGTTTTTAGTAGATCTGAGCTGTATTATTACGTCATTTATCACTTAGAGGGAAGAATTGGATTCCCTGAAATTGTTTTCAAATTTCAATCACTGCTTTAGTGTGGCAACTCTTCAACAATAATTTGCTTCTCTGGATACCATGAGTTTATCCATTTACATTGTGATTCAGAGTTCATACCACACACTTTCTTTTTCTCTCTCTCTCTCTCTATCGCCTTTGTAAATCCATGTCCATTAGTGCATACGCAAGAGTAGCTGAGTGCGTGCATGAGTACGTGCATTTATGCATGTGGATCTGTCAGTAACTGTAATGTTTTCGAATCAAAATTTTAGCAGGAGTGTTAAATTACAATTTCTTTTATGAGTCCGGCCACCCCACTACTACTACTGCTAGCCAATAAGGCATGTAGCGAACCAGCTAGTTGTAGTCCCAGTTGGCGTTTATCTACACTCCGTTTCTTTTTGTTGTTGTTCTTCCATCTCTAGTTTTTTGATTCTTTGTTGCCTTGGCTTAAATAACACAATTTAGGCTTCTGATTCAGTGAGTTTTTTCGTAGGATTTTTTTCCTCCTCTTTCGTATGTAGTTGGAGTAGCATTTGTAGAGAAGCATTTGAAATTTTCTTTGACTGAATGGATGGAGAAGTTCACATTGTCTTGTGGTTTATTAAGGTTTGTTTGACGTGTAAATGCTGTAGAAACTCAAAGTGTTGGATTGCAAGGAATTCAAACGTTTTTTTGTTGTTGTTTTAAAGTGTTGATTCATGGTTTTTTTCTTTGGAAACTGGCTGGCCTGCAATTAATCGAAAATAACGGTAAACATGAGCATTATAAAGCCCGAGGGAGAAATAATATACCCTGTTGCCTTACGTAGCCTATGGGCAACGCGTTATCATAAAAGAGAGACGGAAAGGACACTGGGGAGATAAGTCGATATGTTATGGGTCTAGGACTCTATGGCCTGCAATTGACAGTGTTAGAACAAGTTCGCTGCTGGGCTTAAATAAAGCCAGTCTGAGCTTAGTTATTGGTTTCATTATAGGGCACTGCGAAATTAGATCGCAGATCCCAGCCGGGCAATTGCAGAGTATATTGCGATGAGGAAGAGTTGAAACACCTCGAACACTTCCACTGCGACTGTCCAGCTCTTAGAAGGTTCAGGACCCTGGACTTCTTCGAAGGTTTGGACTCTATTCTGTCAATATATTCTGTCAATATCTTCTGTCTCGATATACTGGGGCAACAATATTTACACTTGGCTTGCTGAACGCCTACGTACTAAACCCAACATCGTTTGTCACACTTCCATCCAGTTCCTTTCATTCTGGCGTTCTTGACATGCTTCATCCATGTCGTGACCTATAACATCCATGGTCAATTAGCAACTGTGTCAGGTGAAAGTTCACCGGGCCGTATTTCCTTTTGGTCCATTCACTCGGTACTCGGTACGAGTCTCAAGGTCCATCTTCCTTTAAGTTAATTGGACTAGTCTTGCTGCCGTCTATCCATAGCATAATCAACCAAGTGAACGGGGTTCGATAGATCTGAACCTTTCTTTATACATGTTTCCTCCTCTCTACGTCCACCACTAGCTGTAGGGTGGCCGTAGTTACCACGGCTGCATCAGTAGACACCGTGCGGAAAGCAGAAATTGCTCTAAGAGCGCATCTCCTGCAGGCCTGTTTTAATTTCTTTCCTATAGGTCCTCTTACCCATAGCCTCAGCCCATATAGGTCTGCATATATGCAATCGATCTTAATGTCTTCATCAGAAACTGTCTTTTCTCCTGCTTTGAACATCAATGTTGTAGTCGCGGTCTCTTTTTTCCTCTACTCCTTTCCCAATTTCCCTATTCCTTTATTGTCTCTCTCTCTCTCTCCTCTTCTGGGACGCATTTCCAACGTGTCACTTCTTTGTATTTTACTTGTCCCAATATCAAGTATAAGACCCCAAACCTAACCCAGGCTTAATGATGCCCTGTATAGCAACTCATGTACGTGTACCGAATTTTCTAGGGACACTTGATCTTTCTGAGGACAATCTTTGTTGAAGTGTACATACTCTCCTAGGATCTAATAGGGCCGCTTTACTGTTGCCTTAAAATATGCTTCTACTTGTATTCGATACATACAACGTCATTCATTGTGACGATTGGGGCGTTTAGGAAATACGTTATAATTTTGATTTTAAATTCACCACTTTTCCTTCACTTCACCACTTTTAATCTACTTAGTTGAACACATCTTAATTGTGATGTACATACATACATACTCTCTTAGGGTCTAATGGCTGCTTTACTGTAGTTAAATATGCTTCTACGTCTAGTCTATACTGTACAACGGCATTAATTGAAGCGATTACGGTGTATAGGAAATACGTTATAATTTTGATTTTAAATTCACCACGTTTTCTCATCTTTTTCACTACGCTACTTGAATTCACCGTGTTTCTCCTCTTTATCACTTTTACTCCTCTTCATTACGATACACTACTTAGTTGAAAACACAAGAATACTAGTAAAGAAACAATATGGAAATGGTACATACCACCGTACCATCGTAAGGCACTAATGGGAGAAATAAGGCCGACATTATGACACTGTATGCCGTAATAAAACTTTCGGTGTTTGGGTATAAAAAATTAAAAAGTGCCTAAAAGGATTACCCAATTTGTATGGTCAGTCATGGTCAAAAGTGGAAAAATTTATTTAAGATGGTGAAGGTAAATAAAGCCGGGATTTTTTAGTAGTTGAACACATTAAACACGGTATCCAGTTTGATGCAAACATTTGGAAAAATTTCACATGCTTTCGGGTTTTTTGTAGCGCTTAACAAGACATTGTTAAACACAAAAACAAAACAAAAAACAAAATGAAAAATGAAACACAAATAAACAGCTAAACAAACTTGATAAAAAAAGAAAAACGATACACATTGGAATTGAAACAGAGAAAGAATTGAACATTGTGCGGGTGATAAATGATAATAAAAGTTAATAAGGAAATGGTGGGGATCCAATAAAAAAAAAATTACAAAAATAAATACAAATTATTATTAAAGAAATTAAAATTTTAATTAAAAGAATTAAAAATAATTTCTTACTAATTTTTATAACAATTTTTACATGCAGACATTAGAATTATGCCGGCTTTTTTTTCTTCTCTAAAGGCTACAAACCTTATCTCTTTTTTTTTTTAAGAAAATTTCCCTTTCGCCAATAACTCTTAACGGCAATAACAATAATGTTGGATTTTGTTTTTGTTTTTATTTTTGTTTTTGTACACGATGTCTCTATTTTTAACTCTGAGAGGTACCTGTATGTGCTCAATTTTTTGTTTGTGTTTTTTAGTTGTTATTGTTTAGTTGGATGTTTTGCTTTTATTAAACAGAGAGTAAAAGAGAGAGAGAGAGAGAAGACTTGTTTTGTATAACAACAACACAGGTATACCAAAGTAAAGGGAAATTTTTAGTTAACTGCTAACAAGTGCGCAAATGGAATTGAAACTAAGAGAGTAACCAGCAAACAGGGAGCATAATTTCAATTTATGGAGCAAAATTTCCCGTTTGGAGTTTTGCAAATCGGAGACGACATTTTAGTTGAGTTTTTGATGTCGTTGCGTGCGGTTATTATTATAAAGCGTATCACGGTTAAAAATTTTTTTTATTATTCTTAAGCTAAGAGTGGGTTTTTTTATGTGTTAAAGAAGAAAGAAAAAAAAAAATAAAGTGTAATAAAAATCAAAAGAATGTTAAAAATTTATGCAATAATATAAAGGAAAAAATCAAAACAAAAAGCGTATAACGGTATATTTTTTGTTTAAATAAAAAGCTGCTGCTTAAAAAGCAAATCAAAGAAAGCAGAAAAAAATTTTTGAAGAAAAAGAATTTCTGCCTGCCATTTTTCTTTTTTTTAGTTTTTTTTGGCAAAGAAAAAAAAATTCCCTTCTAATGTTAGTTAAAATGAAAAAGAAGCAAAAGGAGTAGGGAAAAAAAAAGAAAAAAAAAAAAAGAAAAGAAGGAAGAAAGAAAAAAAGTTTCTTATTGGAAAATAGAGTGTAAGTGTGTGGTAAGAGAGTGAGTTCTTGTTATAACAGAAATTTTATAAAACGTAGGAAAGAAGAAAATTAATCTTTTGGTGTAAAGAAAAAAAAAAAAGAAAAAAGAAAAAAAGTGCAAAAACCGGTTCCTAAGCAAGTATCCACACTTGAGAGCAGCAATAACAACAACAACAACAACAACAACAAATATTTTTTATACCAATCAACATTCAATACAACAACAACAACAATAGCAATAAAGATTTCTATATCTCTTGAGTGTTTTGTTTTGTTTGTGTTGTTTTTTTTTTTGTTCTCTCATGTGTTTGTATTTGGTTTCTTGACTTATATGGCCATTTGGCTGGCTGTTTGGCTGGCTTACATTGTGGCCCACAAGACAAACTGGACATAAAAAATCTTTTTAATGTAATAAAAATAATAACAATAAAAATAACAACAACAACAACAACACCAACAACAAAAGTAAGCAAAAACACGAACAAGCAAGCATTGTTATACATTGAATGGATGCTGGCTGTTTTTGGCTAAGGCTCCAATTCTGTTTGCTGTCTGCTGCTGCTACTGCTGCTGCTGCTGCTGCTTAGGCTTAGTGAGAAAGTGTTTGACATAATATATCAAGAAAAAAAAAATCGAATTTAAAAAAAAATTAAAAGAATTCCTTATAAAAAATTAACAAATTTTGTTACATAAAATCCAAGCAAAAAAAAAAAAAATTCTTTAAAAAAATTTAAATTTTGTGTGAAAAAAATTAAAAAAAAATTTAAATCTCCACCCAAATTTCTTTAAAATTCATAGAAACCAAAAAAACAAAAAAAAATTTAACAAAATGCCTGAAAATTATAAAAGTAAAGAAATTTAAAAATCCTAAGAAAAGAGTGCAAAAAGAAAAGAAAAAAAAAATTCCCTTTAATAAGCTCCTTTTTAACACAAAAGGCCTAAGCTTTAACAACAACTCTCTCTTCTTGTTTTACTTTTAAGAGCATTTATAAATTCTACAAACAAGCTCTCTCTCATTCCTCTCTTTGTATTAGAAGAGAGCGAGGGAAAAACAAAAATCCTTTAGTGTTAAACATTAAAAAAGAAAAAAATTACCCCCGCTGCCCCCCCCCCCCCCCCCGCAAGTCCAAGCAAATCATCATAAACAAACAACAACAGCTCTATACACCACAAATACATAGAAAGGAAAAAAGGTAAACAAAAACAAATTTTATAAATAAATTTCTAAACTGACTACCCCTCCCCATTACCCCTTCTCTTTGCCATTACCTTTCAAAAAGAACTTAAATTATGAAAAGGAATTTTTCTCTCTCTCTCTTTCACTAGCTCTTAGGAAATATGTAGTAAAGTTCTCATGTTTAGCGAAGAAAAAAAAAACTGAAAACCAACACATCCACATAAACTTACACCCATAAAGTGTTGCCATCGTTGTATTTAACGTTGTTTAAATCACTTTCTATCGAATGCTTTAGGATTTAATGAAAAAAAAAAAAAAATGAATTGCAAGGAATTTTTGTTTCTTTTTTAAAATTTAAATAAATTTTTTTAATGTTTATAAGAAATTAAATTAAATAATATTTACGAGGTAATATACGAGGTTTACATATTATGAATATTAAGGATGAGGTTCTCAATGTCTCTCTTGTATCATTCTAAATAAAGTTATCGATTTGGAATTCAGTCGCAGTAGTCTAGTAGATAGTGTGAGGCCTAGGTTCAAACTCCGGGTCAGACATCTCCAACAAAACGAAATATGAAAAAAAAAATTTCTTCGGCGACTTTTTCTCATCAGATTTCTGGCAAAAACTCGGGAAAGTAAATATAATTTCCATGAAAAGTTTCTCAAAAAATCTATCGTTCGGAATGAAGTTTAATATGTAGGTCCCGACACTCATGTATAAAATTAACACAAACAGCATAAGTGGCGTGGGAAGCTAGGTCATAATCCTATTATGTTTGTATATATCAATTCCGCTACTGATTTTTGTCAAAATTATGCCTGTTCCACTGCAAATTGAATGCAATTGTAATTTGTAATTCTTGTGAAGCAAACATAGCTTCGATAAAGCCATTTAAATAGTAGTCTAAGGAAGATACTCGTATGTACATCTGGCGACCTGGTCACCTATGTATATTGATTCAGAAATTTATTAAATTTTTTTTGTTTTCTTTGAAATGCTTTTTAAAGATAAATTCCCACTCCAGTCGTTACAGTATACAACATCCAATCTCCTTCATAATGGCATCATGAACAAGAGGAATGGATTTTAGTAGGATTGTATTTTCCCTGTGATTTCTTCCTCTTTTTCTCCTAACAATATTACATAACATAATTGGCCATTACAACCCTTCAGTTAGGATTCTCACACCACTTATGTTGTGTGTAGACAGGATGTACAATTTAAAGTCGACTCCGAACAATAGATTTTTGAGAAACTGTTCATGGGAATGTTTATTTAATCCCTCAGAGTTTTTGCCAGAAAACTGCTTAGATAAAGGCGCCGAAAAAATATTTTTTCATATTTCGTTTTGATGTCTAAGCTGGGGTCTGAACCGTGGCCTTATGTCTAATAAGCCAACATCCTATCTACTAGACTACGGCGACTTCTCCTAACACTAATGTTGTTTCCAAATTAGTTGAGCCTGGATTCTGCTGTTAAATTGTTCTAGATCGCAAGATTCTTTGTGTGTCCAGCTTTCTTAAAATGATTCACAACTGTTCGCTGATGAATGCTGTGCTTTCTTGCCGATCTTTCTCGATTACTTGCATGATTTCAACGACTTTTTTTTTGGCGAATCGAAATTAATCGGATCTAATACGAGAAAAAAAGCCTTTCGCTGTGGTTTTACTAGTTACAGCATTGCCTTCGCACACATTACAAATGTGAGTGATTCAGGCTTAGATGGATTTTTGCTCTTTAATAGTAGAAGTAGAAGTATGGTATACGACGCCGCAGTCTTGTAGTTAGTATGGTTGACTTATTAAACGGGAGACTGTGGTTCAAAATCCAGATCGAATATCTGGAACAAAGTAAAATATGAAAAATATTTCTTCGCTGACTTTCTCTCAGCAATCGTTTGGGCAAAAAGTCTGAGTATTTCAAGTCTACCATTCGGATCGTTGAAAAGTTGAGGATCACGCCACTTGTGAATGCAATTAACACACACAATATGGGTGGTTGTAATACTGGCTAAAGGGGATTGTAGTGACCAGTTACGTAATGAAGTAAAACATAACAGTAATGTTTCGAGAAATCTCAGTTTTCAAATAAGCTACAGAGTTGCCTAATGTGATTAATATTACACCAGGAATATAGAATTTTTTGGACCTATTTCTGCAGGATTTCTTTCATTTTTCAGAAAGAAATTTTGGCAACACTGATTTTATCACTACTATTAAGTCTTACTGTTATGTGTGCTCTCTCTCTCTCTGTTTTTTTCCTTTTCACGGCATATATTGCTTGTAATGTTGTTGGTGTTACTGTTTGAGAGTAAAATTTATCATTATTCCGGTATTTTATACTCAAAAACAAAAGCAGCAACAAAAAAAAACAAAATTCTTTATAGCCGTCTTCGTTAGTCTCTTTTAGAATGTGTGTAGCAAAAAAAAGGTCAGTATCCTGGTTATTTATTTTTGTTTTTTGTTTTTATTCTATGCTCTCAGTAGTTTTACTGTGTATGTGCTACTGATTATTAGCCTCTCTGTCTCTCTCTCTCTCTTTCTCTCTCTCTGCATATTTATTTTAAGTTGTTATTGCTTTAAGGCTTAAAATAAAACTAAAAACTGCGAAAAAAATTATAATTTTTATCGTGAACAAAAAAGAGTGGTGAGATGGTGGGTGGGTGGTGAAAGGGAATTTTATTATTTTTTTTTAACATTTTTTTTTTAGAAAAGGTTTGGTTTTAAAAACAAAGTATGCAAAAATTTTTATTGAAATACAATCAAATAAAGAAAGGCATGTGCATTAAATTATTTAATAAAGATTAAACAAATCCGGTTGGAGCTTAATACATAATACAATACAAAGAAATACAATAAATGCAATACAATGCATGCTTATCGACTATTTTATCGACTAAATGCTGCAGCATTTTTTTCATTAAAAATCATGTATTTTTTTTCGAAAAATTATTTTTTTTTTTATCAAAATTTAAATATTTTTTCAATTAAAAAAATAATTCTTGTTTTTATTTTTCTTTTATCATAATTTTTTTTTTTAATTTGCCATTCACTAGAATTTTATTAAAAAAAAAAAATCAAAAAAAATGTCATCGTTAAGAGCAAAAAAAAAGGCATTCCAATAGCATGAAATCATTGAATTTTTTTGTTTATTTTGATAACAAATGTTTGAATTTATAACATGGATTTTAAGGCAAATATTGAAAATTAAATGATAATGCTATGCACTCTACATTATGCATATGGGATCTAGATTTGTGGGAGAAACATATTGTTTCATATTGTGTCTATGAAACACTTTAAAATTTTATTTTATTTTTTCTTAAAATATTGAGACCCCATGGCCCACTGTGTGAAATTCTAAAAACTTAATGTTCCCAGTTCTCTCTCTCTCTTTTCTCATTAAGAGCCAACCGATATCATGGACAGACGCTCTGGTCTAGTAGGAACTGTGTCGGCTTATTAGACGTTCAGGTTCAAACATCTACGGCCACGTTGAACTCACCTAAAGCTAACATCCATAATGGTACGTTTCCTATCTCGTCACAAATGCCTGTTGACCATGGAATTACGACGATCCAACTAGCGAACCCACATAGGTTACCTAATGTACCAACGTCGCACGAAATCTTGCCATTCAGAACGATTTAACAGCAGAATCCAGGTTCAACTAATTTGGAAACAACAATATTGTTAGGAGAAGTCGCCGTAGTCTAGTAGATAGTGTTTTGATTTATTAGACCTCAGGCCACGGTTCAAACACCAGGTCAGACATCAAAACGAAAATATGAAAAAAAATATTTCTTCGGCGTCTGCATCTCAGCAGATTTCTGGCAAAAATTCTGCGAGTTATAAAAAAAATCTCCAAAAAAAAAACTGGCGTTCGAAGTCGACTTTAAACTGTAGGTCCACCGCCACTCATGTATAAAATGAACACACACAGCATAACGTAATCCTGACTGAAGGAAGGGTTATAATGACCAATTATGTATGTATGTATGTATGTATGTATGCATGTATGTATCTATGTATGTATGTATGCATGTATGTATGTATGTATGTATGTATGTATGTATGTAGTATTATATTCGACAGTGTTGTAGCATGAGTTTTGTGTTCCACGTAACGCCATCCTGTTGAAACCACATATCTTTGGTATTCAGATCATTCAATTCAGGCCAAATGATGTTGGTAATTAACGGCATATATTTTTCGCCATTGACAGTGATGGCCTGACCAATGCCAACGTCTCTAAAACGATATGACTCCACCAGCCCAATATCCAAACCAAATATTGATTTTTGATGGTCAGAATGCATTGGAGGCTCTGGAGTCTCTTGTGAATTGGTATCTTTCCATATTCTATGGGCCTAGTGGTTGAAGATTACAGAACCAAGTCACGATGTAAAATTCGCTAAGTTCTGGCCAGTGAAAGGCCGACTTCTGGTGAGTGGCATGAAAAGTCATTTGAAATTCATCTACCTTTTCTCAACTCACGAAGTTGACAATATTCAACACGAATGTCAAGTTCAGCTTTCCATATGGTGGCAAGGCTTGAACATGCTGCACTTCGTGGCAAGCCGAAGGTTCAAGGTGTCTGTAAATCAACAAATATTTTGGCTTGAGTGATGCCTAACAATAGGTTTTAAGAACAATGGAGTCATTTACTCATGATCGCGTATATAAAATGTGGGATTGGCCAAGCTCTAAGACCTCACAAAAAAATCTTAGACTTGAACCCACAATGTAGTCAAAGTAGTTGTCGCATGTCTCTTACGTAGAGAAAGCAAATTGATCGAGAACTATAAAAGCTGCAGTAAAGTGGAAACCTTGATACAGAACAGGGCTGTATGAATCAATTTTAATGAGGTATTATGCTCCATTTGGATTTGATCGTTAAAGCCATCACTTTCTCTAAGCAAGCAGACAAGATTGGTTGTTGTCAAGGCTGTACAGAGAGGTTACTTTTCATTTCTCACTTGCCTAAAATTGAAGATTAGTAGGCGGCGTTAATAGAGTGTTTCTATATTCTGAATAAGTTCCCATCTCTGCCTGTTAATGGGCCCTTGAACCAAGACAATACCGAGAATTAAATTGAATGGAAGGGGTGCTCAATATATAATCTACTAAGGACATTATTATGACTTCTTTAGTCCTTCTGAAAAATTTTGGTCCCAGCTTTTAAAACAATTAAACAAGGAGAAGACAATTTTCCAACATTTCAAATTTTCTTTAAAAGATTTTCTCTTGGATTTAATGTCACTTCTAGTTATTGTAGCACTGATGTGGGGGTTCTTCTACCTACCTTGTCATTCATAATTTGATTTGAAATGTTGGAAGATTTTTATTACGTTTTAGTTTCCTTTCTCTTGTTCTCCTGTTCCTTTTCGTTTCCACATTCTAACGCAATATCCTTTTTCCCGTTATATTTTTGTGTCTTCATTTTTTTTTTGTTCTTTACTTTGGTCTTCCTTTTGTCTGTTGATTAATAATTTATTACACACAGCACAGCATTACGCCGTTGTTGTCTTCTTTTTCATTGGTAATGCTAATGTTGTTGTTGTTGTTGTTGCTGTTGTTGTTTTATTGTTATTATGATTATGCTCACATCTGGTTTATGTCTTTGCTTTATTCCCTTTATTCACTTATTTTCTAAACTTTTCTAAAGGAAAAGTTTTCAATTTTTTTCTTCTTCTTTTTGTTTTTTTTTCTGATGGAAGAGGGTGAGAAACCATAAAACATTTTCGTCGAATATTGTCTTTCCTCTTGTTTTCTATCCTCCTCGTTTTGTTGTTGTACCATTTTACTCTGTGGTCTGTAAAAGCAGAGAGAGTAAGCGAGAGAGTAGAAGTAAGACTTTAGCCATTTTACCGTTGTATAGACATCTTTAACTGCCAGCTTTTGCAAGGATTTTCTTTTCTTTTCGTTTTTGCGTTGGTTTTTAAACGTTTTCTCTTTTTATTCTGGCAATTGTTGTTATTGCTCGGTTAGTTGTTATTGTAAATCCTAAATCGCCATGTTGTCAAATCATGTGTCTTAAATCGATTTTCTTTCTCTTCATTGTTCTTGTTTTTGTTGCTCGTCCCATAATTTATTGTTGTTGCTGTTTATTTATGCGTACATATTTGTTGTAAACTCTCTGCGCTCCTTTCATGTATCCCAGTGTGTAATTTGGAAAATTTTAAGAATTTTTCTTTTTTTCTTTTCTCTTTATTTTCTTGTTATTTTGCTTCTTTCTCTGTTATGTCGTTTGCATGGAAATTTGCAGCCACACATGGGAGTTCTTTATTTGTCTTATTTTTTTGTTCCCACCCCGGTCCACATTTGTTTTGATACGACAATAAAAATTATTCGTCCTGTTTAGTGTCACTTTGTGGACAGATGGGTTAGTTGAAGGACTGGATGGGTTAGTTGGAGACTTCTAATGCAAATAGAAAATAAATGAAATAAAAGGTTTGTAGGGGTGTACTGCAAGGGGTAGTAAAGAGAAATCTATTGGTTTTTGCTCAATAGATTGCAAAACAATTTCTCAAACTTTATAAATGGATGATACGGTGATCTCCATTCCTCCATCTGCTCTATTATTATTCGAAGCTGTTGTTGATAAATTGCCGTAAACTAATGGAAATCGTAAAGGCCAATCGTCATGAAAGCTCTGCTTTGACTGCTACCCATTGTTAAATGGGTCCCCCGTTTACTTACTTAACTAACGGTCATTACAACCACTGATGTTTGTGTGTGTTTTAATTTTAGTTTTCTCGTTTTCTCGTTTTTATGGTCCGACTTGGGGTTTGAACCGACGCCTCACGTCTAATAATCCAATACCACTACCTAGTGGCCTACGTCAACTTCAGTATTAGCGAGGACTATAGTATATAATAAAAAAGTGCAAGTCATCGACCAAAAATGCAAGTCATCGTCCTAAAGAATGCACGTCATCGACCAAAAAAAAATGCAAGACATTGTCCAAAAAAAGCAAGTCTCATCAAAAAAATTGCAAGTTATCGACCAAAAGATGCAAGTCATAGGTCACAAAAGTGCAAGTCATAAACCACAAAAAACAGTGCAAGTCATCATCCAAAAAATGCAAGTTATCGTTCTAAAAAATGTAAGTCATCGTTTAAAAAAAAGGAATTTATCGACCAAAACATGCAAGTCATCGACCAAGAATCTGCAAGTCATCGACCAAAAAAAATGCAAGTTATCGACACAAGAAGTAAAAGCCATCCACAAACAGATTGCAATGCGATTGTTGCTCATTTGAAGACAACAATTAGCTTTGTCGCCTATAGGCCCTATTGTAAAGAAACCTAATTTGGAACCCTTGATAATATGGCTATCTAGCCCACAAGTCCATTTTTTATACGATTACTTATTTATACAGAATACAATTAGTAACGCCTGACCGTAAGAATATCTGTTTTGAAATCGTTGATACCATGAATTAATAGTGGGGTAGCTGCAGCAAGTCCCATTCTTCAACAAATATCGATCATCTTCCCCAGACAAAAATTATTTGAGTTCGTATGCAAATGTGCACAATTTATTGTGACGCTGTATTGAGGAAAGAAACACTCTCGATTACAGCTCTCCCCCACAGTTTTTCGCAACACAAGTGTTAGTGGTCATACATACGTACTGTCAACTCATTTCAAATTTTACTCAAATTTACCAACACATACATAGTAAATGTCACCGCATAAGCTACTCTTTAAGAAACCAATTTTATTTGTTTTGAATTTGTGGTTGTTTTTGTTTTTTTCTCACACACTTAGCCTTACACTCGTCCTTTCTCTCTCTGTAGACTGGTCTGCCCCATTGTCATATTGCACACGCACGTGTTTATCGTTAATTTGTTTTCGATTTTAGAATATTTTCACAACAATAACAACAACTACTACTACTATTGCAACTAAAACTACTACAAAGATATTAAAGAAAAGAGATTAAAGAAAAAAGGGCAAGAGAAGAACCCTCTTTATATTTTTTAAGTGTTGCCCCAATATTGATACAGTGAGAGTGTGCTACTTAAGATAAGATTTTTATCAGGGTCGGGCTGTTTGTTTGCCTTCTTTTTTTTTGGGGAGGGGCATGGAATGAGTACTTTGGGTCAATTTTTAAAAGTGGCGTAAATAAGAGAAGACGATTTAGCGTGTCATGGTTAAAATAAATGGAAAAAATATGTTGCGCGTGGTGCTGTACCATTGTGTAGTGCCTTACAGAAAAGTGGCTCCGTTCGAACACAAAAATAGTGTGTGGAGAATGGTAGCTTAGGGGCTATTATGAATAGACTTGACCGAGTTCTGACGTTGGACATTTGAAGCAAAATTCATCTTAATTAGCCTTCAAAGAGGTCAAATGCTTCTGATTTGATTTTCATTGGATAATTATCAAAGATTACGGGTCGATAACTATACCTTCGAAGTTATTTATCTTTGTTTCGCCGTTACCACCAAATATTATATTATGGTGGTATTGAGATCAGCCATATGACAGTCTGAAGATCAAGCACAGGATCACTGTTGCTAACAGATGCTACTATGGTCTTAATAGGCAATTGAGTAGCGAAGACCTCTCTCGTACGACAAAACTAATACGCTACACTAGCTTCTTATTGCGCAGAGGCATGAACACTTTTCAGCACTGATGCAACAGCCTTGAGAGGAAAGTCCTACGTAAGATCTTCGGTCCAGTGCGAGATGGCGATGATTTCCACATCCAATGCAACAATGTAGCTGTATGAGCTCCTCAGCGATATGGACGTTGTGCAGCGTATTAACATCTAGCGGCTGTGCTAGCTCGGCCATGTTATTCGAATGGAGGGCGATATTCCAGTGAGACGAGTATTTGGTGCGCGGAAGAGGACGACCCCTTGTTTGCGTTGGAAGGAAGCTGCCGTCATCGATTGGTGTGAACAACTGGCAAAAGCGCGAAAGTAGTGTTAGAGCAGGCCAAAACACCATCCATACAATGCTACCCAACAAATACTTCTCATCTTGATAATTTCCTAAAACATTTCAATTTGAATTTTACATAACACGGTGGACACCCGGGGGGGGGGGCATCATTGCTTCAATTTACATATTTTGTGCATTGTTCGTTTCAAAATATTTTTTTCTCTCTCTCTCTTCAATATTTGCATTGATTGTTGATTATTGATTTGGTTGTTGTTGTTGTTGGAATATTTTTATTTAATTTTTGTGGCTGTTGTTGTTGTTGTTGTTGTTGCTGTAGTTGTTGTTTTGAAAACCACATTTAATTGAATATTTGATTTGATATGATTTTCAATTAAAACTCAATGAACGACAAGTGCAAAACCCTTGAACTATATTTTTAAAAAACATTTTTTTTACATTGTAATCATCAATCAATCGTTCATTAATAATCAAAAACATTGTAAAAATATAACCCGAAGAAAGTAGATGTAAAGGGCAGGGATTTAAAACAGAAAAATTTCTTTACAAATAGAAAACAGGGTTGCCATAGGAGTTGTATAAGAAATGTAAAGAAATTATTTTAAGACTTTCTTTGGTTATAACAATTCTAAAGGCCATTTCCGTTTAATATACGGAAGTGGATCGAAAAGTCTGTGACTCTTTGAATTTTCTGCCTACTTTGAATAGAGTCCAGGGGGAAAACACCAACCAAAAAAATATCAAATTAAGTTCAAACCATGTTAGCTCTTGATAAATAGTAGGAGCCAATGATTAAAATTCTTCACTTCCACACCATGTGCAACACACCAATACATTTCCAAAAAACACTTTGTTTTTAGGCAACGCAATTTGGCAACTCTATCATTCCAGAAACTGAAACAAATCATAGAAATTATAAGCGGTGAAGGCAAAAAAGTAGGAATCATCAAACAACACACACATAGTAAATGTCACCGCATAAGCTACTCTTTAAGAAACCAATTTTATTTGTTTTAAATTTGAGATTATTTTTGTTTTTTCTCACACACTTATCCTTACACTCGTCCTTTCCCTCTCTGTAGACTGGTCTGCCCCCTTGTTATGTTAGCAACACTACCTACCTTACACTACACCAAATACTCGGAGGACTTTGTTTCTAAGCAGCGGCAGATGGCAACGCTCCATTATCATAGAACTTGCTACAGCAGACCAAGCACTATATTGCCTCATTACACCTATGGCATCTGTCTTAGATGGTGATAATTCCTCAGAAAATCTCTTGGTTTACTTAAACAGCTGAACTGCAATGATATCCTTCAAGATCGTTGCCGTGCTAGCTGTAATCATCCATAATTACTGCGAAATTCTTAAGGAAATTTTGGATGAGAGGAATATCATGGGAAATTGCATTTCTAATGAACTGGCCAGTGTTGGAGCAGAACTCACAATCACCGATATGTTACAGGCTTTAGGATCTGTTTATCTCAGTTAAGCTGTATCCTTTCCGGTCATTTTACTGGCAGGCTCAACATTGTTGGTGGCATGAGAAGGTATCTGAAATATTGCCAGACTCCCGAAACAATCCATGAAGCTATTGAGGTTCTCATAGGCTTTATTAAAGAGTATGTGGATTAACTTATCATTCCCTCGAATGACTTCTACAAGAATCACGGCTGGGCTATAAGCAGAAGACGGCACTACTTTACACCTCATGTGTGAGTGTCCATCTCTGGCGTAGGCGTAGGCTCTTGATTGTTTAAGGATTGTACTTTTCAAAATAAAAAATACTACAATGGCCAGGCTTATATTGAAACCGTAATACTCTTCTGTGGGTAATGTCTGATTTCCGGTTTGGTTGTTAATGTGATATAACAAAGGGCCTATCTTCTAACCTTGAAAGTGAACTCCTACATTTATCTGACCTCAGAGTGTTCCTTAATCTTTTTCAGAGACTTGTGTTGTTCGAAAATTATCCACGAAGATATGGAAGAGATATGTGTTGAGGCATTTTATATGTTTGCATTGCAATTAAAATAAAGTTGCGGCAACACTAGAAAATATCGTCAAAGAATTTTTTACTCTCTCCACAATAACCGTTATTTCGATATGTTTTTTCCTTTTCTTTCTTGCAAAAACCGCAATTTATATACAGACGAACAATGGAAACTATTGTATGCATAGTGAGGATGATGGCAGCACTGGCAGTAGTAGTGGTAGTAGTAGTAGTAGTAGTAGTAGAAACAGTTTACCAATACATTAGCAAACCATTAATGTTTTCACATTTGTTTCTCATTCCTTCTCAAAGAGATTTATAAACAAAGATTTTTGTTTTTGTTACTCCTACACCTTCTCCCTACCCCCTCTTATACATTTTAAACAATTGTTCTCTCTCATCAGAGGAACACTATGATATTTTATCGATTTTGAGTAGGGAGAAGAGAAAGAAAGTGTCACTAACACTATGACAAAAGAGGAAGAAACAAATCAATACTTATAACGGAAAACTTTTACTTTATTATGCTTCCACTTTTTCTCCCACCTCTCTCTCTCTCTCTCTCTCTCACTCGCTCTTGCTCGCTAGCTCTGTATCACTAGTAAGGATACACGAGACAAGGATAGAAACAAACGATAGATATACACGAGTACAATACAGAAGCAAAAAAAAAAAGAAAATACTGGAGCGTATAATAAAAAAAGAGAAGAGAAGAGAAGAGGAGAGAAGAGAGAACAAAAGCTAGAAAAATAAACAAACAAATCAATTTAATTTGGAGCAAGGATACTCTACTACTTCTACAGTATGCCTCTTGCTTTTTAACTGTGTGATATGCAAGTGCAAAGCGTGGGGGCGAGAGTGTCATTGGAAATACTCTTGTGTACATATGTATGTGTGTATGTGTGTACGAGTTTATACATGAAAGAGATTCATAACATATAAGTGTTAATGGATTTTTGTACGGTTTTTTTATGCCATTTTTTTTTAATAGAGATTTGAGGAGAAACAAATAACGGATTTTAATATTGAAAAACTATACACATATGTATGATAGTAACAAAATAAAACTCTCTTTCAGACACAGATGTATGTATATACGCACACATACAAGTATGCTTTGAAAAACTACCATTAGAAACCAGTAAACTCTTGTTTACTTTGAAAGAAAGTGAAATTTTTTGTATTAAAAATAATTTGTTTTTAATCATTTGCCTGAAAATGTTTACTGGGTTATGTAAATATGCTAAATTATAGACTCAATATATTGTATATAATTATAATAATTTTTTTTTCGTTTTTTCTTTCTGTGGTTTGGTAAATAATAATATGCCAGCAACTACTTTCAAGGACTTTTTTTTTTTGCAAAATATTGAACTGTTTTCGGCAAAAAAAGGAAGAAAAAAATATTTTTAATCTGCAATTAGAAATTATGAATAAAGTGAATATTTTTTTTTTATTAAAAACATTTATTTTGATTTTCGGTTTACTATTCATAATTAAGAGAAAATTCTCCTCCTTAATTTAATAAAATGAAAACTGTTTTCCTGCAATTCAGCTAGCTGAATAAGGTGTAAAAATTATAAAATGGCCTGCGATATATTAATTAAGCATCTTTAACAACTTTCTGTGCAATTCAGCTAGCTGAATATGAATAAAAGTTTCTAAAATATCATATGATTTAATAATTAGAAGCGTTTTCAACGTATATTTTTACAATTCAGCTGACTGAATAAGTCTTAAACGTGTTATAATAGCATATAATTTATTAATAATGGACTTTCAATAATTTCTTTTGTAATTCAGCTAGCTGAATATGAATAAAAATGCTTTATAATGAAATGCAATTCAATTAATCAAAGTTTTTATATAGTTTTTCTTGCAGTTTGTGTAGTTGAAAAAGTCTAAGAACTGTATGCAGTTGTATTTAATATAATAATTTGCATATTCTATTAATTAATTCGAAATTCAGCTAGCTGAATATGTCTAAAAAGTTTAATAGTAAAATATTGTGCATTATTTATTAATATTATTCAGATATTCTCGCAATTCAGCTAGCTGAATAAGACTTAAACGTTATAAAAGAGCATCTGACTAATTAATTAAGGAATTTCAATAATTTTTCCTTTAATTCAGCTAGCTGAATATGTTAAAAATCCTTCATAATGAAATGTAATGCATCAATTAATGTTTTTATATAGTTTTTCTTGCAATTCAGCTAGCTGAATAACGAAAGAAAATGTAATTGTTTGCTAAATAACAACACAAAGTTGGATTATAGCTTATTATATAAGTTCACTGGAATTCAGCCAGCTGAATATATAAGCGAAGAAAGCTTAATTACTAAAAGATCTGTAATTGAGTTAGCTGAATAAATCTAACAGCCATATAATTAAATATATTGTACAAATAATGATTTCATTGAGCTGGTTTTGCAATTCAGCTGGCTGAATAAAACAAAAAAGCTAAATAAGAGATTATTATATATTGTTTTATTGTTTTCTATGGATTTTCTTGCAATTCAGCTAGCTGAATATGCCTTAAAAATTAAATAATGAAATTCAATACTTTAGCTAGATGTTTTTATTAATATTTTTGCAATTCAGCTGGCTGAATATGGCTTAAAAGTGAAATAAGGAAATGTAGTACCTTAGTTAGGTATGTTTTGCTTACATTTCTGTAATTCAGCTAGCTGAATACGCCTTAAAATTCAAATAAGGAAAGGTAATACTTTAGTTAGTTGGTTTTTAGTAATATTTCTGCAATTCAGCTAGCTGAATTGCAAGTAACTTGTTTATATTTTGAGAAATATTATTAATTTAATTATTTTTATAAGGTTATTAAGCAAGTTTGCTTAGTTCCAATAGCTGAATTAAAACAAAACAATTAGAAATAATATTTCATAGGTTATTTATTGATTTTACTGACAGTTTTATGGCTATTCAGCTAGCTGAATTGCTGAAAAAGTTAGTGTAATTAAAAACTGCCTTAATGATTGTATTTAAGGGTTTGCAATAAAATTTTTCTGCAGCTGAATTGAATTCAGTTTTAAGGCGGAATTGTTAAAAACAAGTTTTGTTTTTAAATTTAGTCATGTTGTTTGTTTAAAGTGCGTAATTAAAATTTTAGTTTGTTTAACGACATTTTAATACCGTTGAGAAGGTGTGCCGCTTGTGCTAATCGCAATTTCTGTTTTACAAACATAATAATTATAGAGACGCAGAAACAGAGTCCGTCAGTCATTAAAAGAGAAACAGACTAGAGTTTAGTGGTTGTTTATTGAATTGTTTTTCAAATAGTCATGGATTCTATTGAAAATAATGGAAAACTGTATTGATTTTTATCAGACCAAAAAAACAAAAATAGCTTGTCATAGGAAAAAAATTGGCCTGCAATAGTTAACCAACTTAATTATAATCATGGTAAGTAAGCTAAGTGAGTGAGTGACTGACTGATTAAATAATGGCAAACGATTAAAAAATTGTTGTCCATTCTTTTTCGGCTTTATCTTTACGTTTTGCCACCAAAGTGTATGCGGATTTATGGTCAATTAAAGCAGAAATTGCCACTCGAAAAGGTGTTATAAGTGATTACGTTTTTAAAATGCTTTTCCATAAAATTCCGTATTACTTTAGACGCCTTCTACTTTAGCCATTAGAGCCATTGCCTAGAATTTTAATTCGTCAAATAACAATGAAAATTTTTTTCGTTTTTAAAAAATAGTTTTGAAAACCATTTGTTTGATTTACAAAAATTATCAGAAAGAATTTCAAAAATTTATTCTCTTTTGCTGTTTAGTTTGTTGTCATGAATTAATTGTCGTTGGAATGAAAAAAACAAAAAAAGAAAAAAGCAGACAAATAAATAACAAAAGATTACAAAAAAAAGGTTCTTAAAAATATTCTACAGACCGAGAGACAGACAGGGAGAGACTAGTAATGAAACATGCTATTGACCTTAGGCGATGGGATGGCCGGGGGTAGAGAAAGAAAAACAAAAAAAGTAATTCCAAAAAGGTAAAGAAAACAAACAAACAAAACGATATGAAAAGAGAATAAACAA
>QOCX01000221.1:120825-133664 GCA_005959815.1 Sarcophaga bullata
TGGGTTGTGATCCTGGCTAAAGGGGGGGGGGGGAGGTTGTAATGATCAATTATGTATCTAAGTATGTATGTATACGAGTTGAGCTGTATATAGATCGGTCTTTAATGTAGCTTAAGCTGTATATTCGAATCCAAGGGTAGGGGATAAAGCCTAGCCGCCGCTTGTATTACTTAATGGGTTCTAAATGATCAGTAAAAGGATTCCCATTTTCTCAGTGTTATATCTCTTTGAGGTTCTGTATAGGTTGGCTTTCTAAGTGATGATATTATCAGATACATCGTAACATGTCATTAAAAATAAATAGTAATTGCCAGAGAACTTCAGTATTTAAATATCTTCCCCCTGATTTATTATTTTTTAATTATTTCATCATGACATGTCTTTTCCATGATTGTTATTCAGTGAAGCGATTGGATGGCTGTCTTGGAAACTTTTCATATTTTTTTTCAAAAAATAAATTTTTATTTTAATTTGTTTACATTTCAATTATCTTGACAGAATTTTATTTGCTTTAAAACAGTTTCATACGTAAATCGAAATTAAATTTTTTTTTTTTTTAAATATTGATTTACGTTTAATAGAAGAAACAACAAGTCTTTTAATTTATTTCTTTGCTTTTATTTTCTGTTTTTTTCTTCTTTTCGTATTTAATAAACAAATATCGTTCGGAATAATATTGTTTTTGTATCGCAAATAAATCCCAAAAAAAAAAAAAAAAAAAAAAAAAAAAAAAAAAAAAAAAAAAAAAAAAAAATTTTTTTTTTTTGATTCAATTTAAGTTAGAAATTTTTGTATATTAAGACGTCATTTTTTCAATTAAAATTACAAAGCAGTGGAGTAAAGGAATGTAATCATTAGAAGTTGCATTTAACAAGAGTAATACGCCGTTAATGTTTTTACTATGCATGGCAACATTGTAATGCTGCACCTTTAATTATCGATTAAATGTTCGATTATGAGAAATCAAAGTTGATTCACCAATTAAATCAAATATGTTAAGAGAGTGACTACAGTTAAATGTGTGTGAAGATAAATTCGAATTTGAAAATCCAAGACGCAATCCATAAATTTTAGCAGCGCCACATTTAGCATTAACAGAGCAAAATTTTCTCTTAACAAAGCAAAATTTGCCCTTAACAGAGCACTGTTAGAGGTTTAACAGTATCCATCTGAAGAAGGTCACTTGCTTAGGAGCTAATTTTAGGGCATGTACTAGGTCTAGGAGTACCATATCATACTCGAAGGAAGGTTCCAAGGCCTTTTTATATAATCAGCGAAATAGTCCCACATGAAGTAATATGTTATTGTGAAAATTGGCTTTGAAAATATAAATTTTTTTTATGGAAAATTCTCTAGAAGATCAGTGGCCATTTTGGAAGATATAAGATATAGTACACCATACAGACTATATGTACATGATAGTCCAGAGTGTCCTCTTTCCAACCGTGGTAGTGGGATAGCTAAAATAATTCCGTCCTCCATCCCCACCAACCATCCTTTTCATTTCAACATTATTGTTTACAAATAATATAATGATCATAATGAGAATTAAACTTCATGTCAATAGTCTTATTTTCACTGTTAAACAGTTAACAGTGCTCTGTTAAGGGTAAATTTTGTTCTGTTAAGAGCAAATTTTGCCCTGTAAGCCAAATGTGGCGTTGCTAAAATTTATGGATTTCGTCTTGGATTTTCAAATTCGAATTTAACTTCACACACATCTACAGTTAATGATAAACTTCTGGATCAACCAAATGTTCTACGATCAGATGCCGTTCCTTCATTTAAATTACTTTGCGTTACAATAATTTTAACGCTGGCCTTCAAAAAAAAAAAAAAAAAAAAATTCTATAGGCATCGGTGACATCCAAACACTAAGTTTTCTTCATTCTTTCCACCTAAGTGGTGATAAGGCTGTTACTAAAAGCGTCCTACCATAGCAGACTTGTTTTTTTGTACGTCAAGCTAGTAATCCCCTTCAAATAATCCTTTGTCGTTCCACCCCATCAGTAGTAGTTTCACTAAAAACTTACTTTCATCTGAGATTTTTTCAATCCAAAACCGCGTAAGCCTATGTAAATAGACATCCTTAGGTAAGAAGTGTCAAAATCACGACGTTAGTGGGTGGAACTTTCTTAACTAATAAAATTCCACTTAGGACGGCGTTTAGATCTCCACTATGATGCCACAATTAACCCTTAAGAATGCCGCAAAAAAATCTTGTAATTGCAGGAATCTTATATTGGAGACTCAGAGCTCAGAGTCGTCGAATCTTCATAGCAAACGCAGGGCACTGGCTTTGTAATATAATTTCATACTTCTTTTCACATAAGCAGACGTTTATGACGTTTATTGTAGGGAATACTAAATCCATTTGGCATGCCTTCTAATAAAACGTTACATGACCCATGAGAATCGCACTTATGGAATGGATAATACGTCCTCCTCTCATCAATACAAGTTCAATAAACTTTAGTAATACAGCGGGTATTTTCCTGTTGTCTACGAATTAAAAAATAAATTTCTAATGACGAGTTGAGATCAGTTAAAGGGCGGCGGTTCAGTTGGATCCAAGCTTTTCAATGACTGGCTTTCATGACCTTTGCAGCGTATTTGAAGTGCACGTTAACGCCAATTAGCTCTGAGGGCATAATGGTGAAACTTTATTGATATTTTTGTTTTTGTTTTTACTTTTATAAGGCAGACACTCAGGGGATGGCCCCTACTTAAGCAGTGCATTGTGTTGGAATTAGGGAAAATCGGCTATGAGAAGGAGAATTGTTTGTGGATATTAAATTTGAATCTTTTTATATTATAATTGGCAGGAAAGATCTCCGCAGGTCGAATGTTCCGCATACGGCTAGTACGGCTAAAGAACGATTTGTGCCGTGAAAACAGTGTACGATCCACTAGCCAATCGATCACGAATGGATGTGTCCTGCGAGAAAGATTGGTACTGCGAATGAATAAACGATTTTCCGGGAACAACTTGCTTTATCTCGCCAGAGTAGAATCCATTATAGTAGCGATAGAACAGTGAAGCATAAGCCACATTGCAACGATGCCCCAATGAATCAATCGAGTTGGGTGACCTAACGTCATTAATGAGCACCTACGCCCTCTCCTCCTGTGCGCGATCGAGAAGACTTAAAATAGACTTCGAGACACCGATTTGTATGAGGCATGATTGTTTTGTTGTCCATTCTCGGTTGGATATAAGTGCTGAAAACAGTCAGGAGATGATATGAAGTGGTGAAGTATTTCTTGAACTGTCTTATGCAATTGAACTCTTTTATAATGAGCTTGGACAGAAGGGACAGTCTGTTCGAATATTTCTTTGGAAAAGTTTCATTAAATCTTCTAGAAGGAATGCATTTCTCGGCTTTACTGTCTTTTGGTAAAATTGTCTTTAAAAAATAGTAAAATTTTGTAATTTTAGTTTCTGTTTGTTTCCAAAATTTCTGACAATTTGAACTAACAGACAGACAACTGTCGTGGAGCAAATAATACTGAAATTGAAAACGAGTTTCTTTTCAAATTAAAATACGAATTGAGTAACACACACACACACTGGCTATTTTGGTTAACTGGCTGACTGGCTGGCAAATATTAAGATTCAGCATAAAAACGTCTCGTAAAGGCAGTTATAATTTATATTTAAAACAGCAAAAGCTTGCTCTGGCTTGTAAATAAATGCAAAAAAAAAACAGAAACAAAAACAAAAACAAAAACAAAAACAAACAAAAAAAAAAGTATGGTTATGCATTGATTTTGTGCCATAATTATGGTGTTTTTTTTTTCATAGCAAATGACAGTCTTTCGATGCGGTTTTAAATGACTTCATTTGGATTGGAAATATAAAACCGTGTTGTTGTTATTGTTGTCTCTTTTGTTTTTTTTTTTTTGTTTTATTTCATTTCATTTCATTTGTATTGCAAAAAAAAAAAAATTATTAAAGAAAAACTGCTGAATTCAATAAAAATTATTAAACAAATGCGGTCTGGTTTTATTTTTTTTTTCGTAGTTTATTCTAGCAAAACAAAGTTTAAATTACCATTTAAAAGAAAACTTTAAATTCCAGGAATTTTTAATGTGTCTGCATTTAATATGTTGATTGGCACAGGCATACATAGATACATTCTTTTCCCAGTGCACTATGGGACAATAGCGAACAATGTATGTGAAGATAAATTTGAATTTAAAAATCTAAGACTTACTTACTTACTTAATTGGCCATAACAACCCGATTAACGGATTTCGGCCTGCCGCAACCCTTCCAGGCGCTCTGCTTCTTGCGCGCCTACGCCAGTTGGTCACACCAATCGATGACAGGGCTTCCTCGACTTGGTCCTTCCAACGGATACAGGTCGTCCTCTTCGCCGACTTCCGCAGATCCCCGCCATCAAATACCCGTCTCGCCGGAGCATCCCTCTCATTCGAACGACATGGCCGAGCCAGCGCAGCCGCTGGATATTAATACGCTGCACAACGTCCATGTCGTTGAGGAGCTCATACAGCTACATTGTTGTATCGGATGCGGAAATCTTCGCAAACTCGCACTGGACCGAAGATCTTACGTAGGACTTTTCTCTCGAATACTCTCAAAAAAAAAATCTAAGACACAATCCATAAATTTTAGCAGCGCCACATTTGACGTTAACAGAGCAAAAATTGCACTTAACAGAGCACTGTTAGCTGTTTAACAGTATCCATCTGAAAAAGCCCACTTGTTTAGAAGCTAATGTTAGGACAAATACTAGGCCTATGAGTACCATATTATACTCAAAGGAACGTTCTAAGGCCTTTTAATGTAACCAGCAAAATAGTCCTACATGAAGTGATATGGTATTGTGAAAATTTGCTTTGAAATTATAAATTTTTTGATTGAATATTCTCTAGAAGATCAGTGATCATTTTATAAGGTATAAGAAACAGTACACCATACAGACTATATGTATATGGTAGTCCAGACTGCCCTTTTTCCAACCGTGGTAGTGGGATAGCTAAAATAGTTTTGTGAGTCGAGATATTCAATTTAAAAAAAAAATCGTTTTTCGACCAAAAATGTATGAAAAATCTCTAGAGCACCATACAGACTATATGTCCCCCATACACGGTAGTCCACTGGAATAATTCCGTTCTCCATCACCACCAACCATCCTTTGCATTTCAACATTATTGTTTACAAATAATAATAATCATAATGAGAATTAAACTTCAGTTAACAGTGCTCTGTTAATGTCAAATGTGGCGCTGCTAAAATTTTTGGATTGCGTCTTGGATTTTCAAATTCGAATTTTTTTCCACCATATTAGGAACATGATCATTTTTAAACAACTTCAAAGTATGTTAAAGCGTGAGACTGTCCTTTTGCAATGAAAACCAAAATAAATAATGACGGAAATACAATTTCTGCAAAATGGTTAATGCCTAGGGAAATAGTCACTTTCAGAACCGAAGGTCCTCCTTATTTTGGAAAAAGAAAAAAAAGAAAGCTAAGACTGTATGGGTAATTGTTATTCTCGTAGTCTATTGAGTAGTATGTTGGCTTATTAGGTCAGATCTTCAGATCTGCAACTAAACAAAATATGAAAAAACATTTCTTCGGTGACTTCCTTTCAGCAGTTTTCCGACAAAAACTCTGCGAGCGTAAATAAAAAATTGTCAAGAAAAGTTTCTCAAAAAATCTGCCTTTCGAAGTCGACGAAATAAGTATGAATCGCGTACGAACACTATAATACTCACTAGAAGGTTGTGTGTTGTGTTGGCTCTGTTTGCTGCTCTGTGTTTTTTTGCTTGTGTGTCTTTTTTTCTTTTTTCTCGTTTTAGAAAAAGGTGCCAAACATCTTATCATATACTAAGTAAAGCTATTTTTACTTACACCGAATAACATTCTTAGGTCCTTAGGTTAGGCTAGGTCGGAGTGGTAGCCTCTGATATCAAAAAGCTCACTTGAGCAAGCATAGCGGCCCGTTGTGACACCACAGGTGGACGCAGTCCCTGTACTGACCAAGTTCTACCAAAGTCAGGGAAGGGGAAGAAGTTGGTCAGAGGAGAGGCTGCACAAAGTCCTTAAGACAACAAGGTTTACGGAAGATTTTGGCACGATAATGTCCTTTTCTCTTCTCAGGAGAGTATATGAAATGAGCACTATGCTAGGTCCTTAACAAGGCTGTTGTTATACGAGTATACCCAAGAAATAATGGGTTTATCTTTGCTATCATATCAGAATTTTTTCCAAGGTTGCCAAATATTGCTTTAAATGTGTTTTTTAAATTTTAAATGCTAATGGTCCTTGTGTTTAAACTGAAAAACCTTTGGAAAGTCCTTTTTCCATTTTCGCTTTATTCTTTTACCATCTTTTATCAAAGATTTTTTTAACTTTAATTTTTACTTTCATTGTCTCTTTTTCTTTTCAAAGGCCATTAATTTATTTCGTTTTATTTTTTCCGTTTTTTTTTTAATAATTTTTTCAAAATTTATTGCATTTTGTGGAAGTCTTTTTAAAAAAATAATTACTTCACCGTTGAGTTGCCATTGCCTTAGCTTAGGTCTTAATGGCCAATTATGGCTCTTTTTTTTTTTTTTTCTAAAATAATAGCCAAGTATGGGCCATGTAGTTAGTGGCATAAGAAAATTTATTTTTTTCCAATTTTTTTGTTTCATTCTTTTTCTTTTCGAATATTATCACAGGCTAATTAAAAAGCAATATTTTTCGAAAACAGATATTTAAACTAGAACAAGAAATTCTTATGTCACGAGATAAAGTTGCCATTATAAAAAAAAAAAAAAAAACAAAAGTGAAGGAAAAAAATTTTGTGGTAGAGATAAGCGTAACAAAACAAAAGTTTTTCGAACAGCTTAGCTCTCTAATTACAGGATAAATTAGGTAATTAAAGGAAGCCTTAAGTAGAGATATGTAGAACGGAATTATAAGTTTCACTTGCTCTTATCATTGGCATTTAAAACTAAAGAGCGTTTCACAACAACTTTAAATTAATAAGAAGCCGAAATAATTTGCTTTTAAAATTCGCAGGGCCTATGATGATACTCCTAAAATGTGCTTTAAATTCTCTATAATAGTAGTTCATAATTTTATCGCCGTAACAATCACTCTTAAGCCTTTCAGATTCTAGTCACTTTCTTTCAAGAATGATAGAATAGTTATGCCCATCTACTTGATAAATTTCGAAAAGGTTATGTTTCTCCTTAACAACTCGAAGCTTTAGAGTTTTGTTTGTACAGATTTAAAGGATGGTGTACACCAAAAACTCTGGCAACAAGTCAGCTATAAATTCGTTTATTATTATTAATCATAAACATTATATTAAAGCTATATATGGCAACCCTATCAAACCAGAAACATTCACAGTGGGCGAAATATGTGACGAATGCCAACAAAGAACGTGAAAGTCTAATGCATGTTCAAAATATTAGTTTTTGGATTCATATTTCTTTGAGAATGACGTCACGCTAGGGTCATCCACACAGTTAAAGGTGAGCATATAGGTTCGATGATTCCATTTTTTTTTTTTTTTTTTTTTTTTTTTTTTTTTTTGATTAAATTGGATGATATATGTGGGCAACGATATGTGGTTTCAATAGGACGTTAGTGCGTGTCATATTGTACTAGCGATATTAACGCACGGTCACCTTACATGCAGGTGATATACACTGTAGACCGATATATCGTATGATGCAATTCAGTTAGGCTTTAGACTGTGAAAACTTGACATTTCGAATGCGTTCCAGCTAAAGAAGCCATGGCAGACATTTGGACGATATTATATTGCACACTTAAGCTGGATTTAATCAAGGTTTCGGAACAAAAATTTTTTTATATGGAGTTTGACGTTTCTCTTTTTGAGAGAGAGAGAGAGAGAGAGAGAGAGAGCGAGCAAGAGAGTTAATTTGCTTCCGGAACAATTTCAGCCTGAATTGGTTTAATTTTATTTTTTCTTCCGAAACAATTGAACAGTGCTGCCAGATACTTCAATTTTATAAGGAAAATTGAATGAAGTAGTAAAACTAAGACGTCTTTTACAAACATATTTCATATTGGTAGCCTTGTTTGGCAGAACAATTGTACGAAGTGAGTGAATCGTTTCAGAAGAAACTCTTAAGAAACTAAAATTGTTTCGGAACAAACATTTAGTTCCGAAATGATGGGGTAAAACCAGCTATAATGGCTGCAATAGGTCACATTCGACAAAATCTCTCACGCACTCTCTTGTTCTTAAAATTTTTAAATTAGGCAGCGCTTAATGAAAGACTCCCTACAATACAATATTTTACTACGGAAAACGTTTTATAAAAAGGGTAGCTTGAGCCTTTGTAAACTGACAATTTCATTTCAATTTCAGTTCTATTAGGTATGCTAAGTAAGGGGATTCCTTGAAGTCTTTGATGTTTTAGTATTGGGCAGCGGCACAATGACTGTCAAATAGAAACTACATGACGCAGCTTGTTTAAAGCTTAACAAAGGGCCATGTCTGATGTCTGTTATTGATAGGAGCAGTACAATGGTAAATTATAAAAGATACGAACTTATTGGGCCCCCAACGTGTTACTTCTCCCTACTTACCCAATAATGCAACCCAGAAAAATTTAGTTTTTCGATCAGCGTCCATACTGATCATATTGCACAGAGAACCCTAACAGTTTCAGTTACTTAATATCCCTTAAGGAAAGAATGTTTGTGAAGACTTTTAAAGTTTCCCTGCACTTCATTACCCAATCTGTTAATAGCCCTCCTTATACAGTGTACTATGCAAATTCTACCTAACCTTACCTTAGCTTATCTTAATTAGCATTTTTCTAGATTTGTTTTTGTTAACTTTTTTTTTATTATTCTTTTTTTTTATAACAATAAAGTGTGAATTGTTATTGAAATGCTGAATTGTTGGTTGAAAAAAAAACAAAAATTAAAAAAAATCTTTAAAAAAAAAAATTGTTGACAGCATTGATCGTTTCGTTGATTCGAGTCAAAACTGACAAGAATAATATTTTTGTTACGTGCTGTATATGAACGACGACGACGAGAGTATATTTCTGCCTGACATGTTTAAACATGTTCAATTTTTATTTATTATTTGCTTGTCTTTAATGATTATTTTTCGATATTTTTTTTTTCGATTTTTTCCATTTTTTTTTTGTCGATTTTTTCCACTTTTTCGTTTGATTTTATTTTTTTTATTGTGTGTGTCTGTCATACAGGAATTATTATGACGAAAATAATAAATTTTTAGATTTATCATATGTATACTTGGACAATATTTTTTTTTTATTGTAGTTGTTGTTGTTGTACATTTACTTTTTATGGTTGTCATTTGTGCAGTAACATAATAAATATTAATTCCTACTATTATTCGAGTTTTGAAAGAAAAAAAGAAAAAGAAAAAAAAATTGGAAATATTTCTATGAAGTTTTATGTGCAGGTAATACAGTGGAGAGCAAAATCAAGCTAAAATTACTCAACTTTTCGATTTATAAAAATTAAAACTAAATGAAACCCACATGAAGTTAGGATTTCTATTAAACTTTTCCTTATTATAAAGCTCGGGTCTTGTTATTATGGACGAAATACAATTTCATTGTAATTACCTTCTTTACATTGGCTGTAGAAGGTGATTCCACTGAGTTAGGCCCTAGTCTGTAATGATGAAATGATTTGGGGTCTTGTAAAGAGAACAAATGTTCGAGATTTTCCCCTAAAAGTTGGCATAATTTTCGTTGGAACTGGGGAAATTATTTATCTGTTGTAAAATGCTAGGTCGTCCTAACAGGTTTTACTTTCGTACCAATTCTGTCAAATTTCACCGCGTCCTAGGAATATTAAATATACAGAGATAAGCATTTGGAAAATAATATGAGGTGCTCAAAATCGTATTGAAGTTGCCATGGTCATGCCTTGAGGCCTCGGTTCAAATCTCCGTCATCTAAACGAAAATATGAAAAAATATTTCTCGATATTTTTCGACTTCCTCTCTGCAAATTTCTGGCAAGATGCCATGAAAAGTTTCTAAAAACTATGTCCTTCGGAGTCGACTTTAAACTGTAGGTCCCGCCACTCATGTATAAAAGTTAACGCACACAACATAAGTGGTGTGATAAACTAGGTCGTATTCCTTACTAAAGAGTTGTAATGACCAATTACTTCTTCTCAGTAGCTTTGGAGTCTTATTTGTTTTTTTTTTTTTTTTGTAAGACCAACACTCAGAGGATGCGCCCTACTCATGCAGTGCATTGTGTTTGGAAATAGGAAAATAGGTTATGGGATGAAGGACAAAGGGAGTAGTGTTTATGGACATGAAATTTAAATGTTTCTTGTAAGATCAACACTGAGGGGATGGCGCCTACTCATGCAGTGCATTGTGTTTGGAAATAGAAAAAGAAGAAAGAAATAAAAAAAGAAAGAAAGAAGAAAAAATTCTGCAGGTAGAGAGCTCCACATACGGTCGAGTTCGGCTAAAGAACGATTTTGTCTGCGAATGCGGTGTGTAATCCACTGACCAATCAACCAAATAACGGATGTAACCAGCGAGAAAGATGAATGCTGCGTAAGAATATATGATTTTCAGTCGCATCAGATCTGTCGTATCAGATCAGTCGCATCAGATCTGTCGTATCAGATCTGTCGCATCAGATCATCGCATTCTCCAGAGTAGCTCAGTATATTCTCTGGGATTATAGAGATTTATATGCTGTTGAGCAACCATTTAATCAGCTTGAGGATAGCTAAGCTATCTTTTAGTTGGAAGACATTTCAATGAGCAATGAACCTGTAGGAGTGTTAGATCTTTCTCGTCAGAGGGCTTGAATATATAATGTTCAAATTACAACTGATGGACAGATAGGCAACAGAAAAAATTGTGCTGAAGTCCGTTATAGTAGCGATACGGAAACACAAGCCACATTGCTCCAATAAATCAATAGAGTTGGATACCCTCCAACTGTCATTTATGAGGGCGCTTTCGCCCTCTCCTGCGTGCTGCGAGAAGCCTCAAAATAGACTTTGAGGCACTGGTCCATACATCAGAAATGTGTTGCACGCTCGGTTGGATATACAGTCAAATAAAAAAGTCTACGTACACCGCGATTTTTATCAAATTGAAAAAGACTGATATTGAAACAGTCCTCGCCCACGTCATTGTTTTGTTTACAAAAAAAAAATTTGTTCAACGCTTTAGTTTTTTTTTTTTAATTTTGTGACATACTGTAGTTTTAAATTCTAATAGTAAAGCTCAATATTTCTCCTCTTCCTTTGCCTTGAGACAATAATTTTTCTTTGCGTTTTTTGGGAAAACACGCCAACCATCCATCCAACGAATTGTGCTCATGTCTTCTGCAACACTATACCTCAGCGTATTCCATCCCTCTGTATTCAGTTTAGCCATGTATTTGTAAGCTTGTATTTATAATGGAGATTTTTGTAGGATGTTTTCCAAAAGATGAAACAAAATTTATGGGATTGTAGGTGGCAGAGGTGACCATTTGTTTTTTTTGCAAAGAAAATTTATTTTTTTCTTTTGATATCTCCTGCTTACGACGTTCTTCATTTGATTTCTTAAGATTTCTGTGTTTTTGGTTAAGTCTTCTTCTTCTGTATAAATTGTAAAGGCTTTTAAGTTTAGTGGGAGCAGTAGGAGGAGGAGGAGGGGGGGTGTTCTTTTTTTTTTGATACAATGCCTTTATATGGTCAAAATTGCCATTGGCTGGTTGTTGTCTTGGTTAGCAAATTATGATGAATTACATTACCAGTGTGACATATTGTTGCTGTTGTTGTTAATTTATTGCCAATTTTATTTTTTTTTTTTACCAAATTTAATAATTTATTTTCGTTTTTATTTTGTTTTTTTTATTATCAATTTATACAATAAATTAATCAATTGTTGTTTTATTTGTTTTTTTTTATTTTATTGCAGGTGGGTACCGATTGCATTATGATGGGTAGTTTCTCTTGCCTATAAAAGGCAAGTAGTCTCCTCTGTAAAAAACGTAGAGGTAAAGTATGCTATGGTTGGGGGAATTTATTTTGAAAAATTTTTATTAAATTTTTAAGGCCTTAAAAGGCCTGTTTAAGCATCAAAACAAATTAATTTAAATCGGATTTGAATCTTAAAAAAATTGGAAAAAAAAACGAATTTGAAAATCCAAGACACAATCCATAAATTTTAGCAGCGCCACATTTGCCGTTAACAGATGAAAAATTTCCTCTTAACAGAACAAAATTTGCCTTTAACAGAGCACTGTTAGCTGTTTAACAGTATGCAACAAGCCCACTTATTTAGAAGCCGATTTTAGGATATACACTAGGTCTATAAGTACCATTCTATATACAAAGGAAGGGGTACCGAGCCCTCCTATTATAATCAGCAAAATATTCCCACATGAAGTGATATGGTATTGAGAAAATTGCCTTTGAAAATATAAATTTTTTGCTTGCAAATTCCTTAGAAGTTCAGAGGCCATTTGGGAACATATGAGAAATAGCACAACTATTCGACTATATGCAAATAGGTAGTCCAGAGGAGCCTCGTTCGAACCAGTGACAGTGGTATAGCTGGAATAATTTTGAGAGTTGAGAATTTGAAAGAAAAGTGAAGTAGCCATAGTCTAGTAGATAGTGTATTGGCTTATTAGATGAAAGGCCGCCAGGGTTCGTATCCCCGGTCAGACATCAAAAACGAAGTATGAAAAAATATTTCTTCCTCTCTGCAAATTTCTGGCAAAAACTCCGTGAGTAAATAAAATTGCCATGAAAAGTTTCTCAAAAAAAGTCTGTCGTTCGGAGTCGACTTTAAACTGTAGGTCCCGCCATTCATGTATAAAATTAACAC